>PVHP010007296.1:12036-57286 GCA_004024765.1 Zapus hudsonius | reverse complement strand
TGGTACTACCTACACTAAGATATGTCTTCCTACCATAACTAACCTAGATTAGATAATACTTCACATTATAAACACAGACATTTATTTCCCCTGATGATTGCAAATCCCATCAAATTGATTTTCAAGATTAACCATCAAGATATTCAATGCATGAGGACAAAAGAACATAATCCAAGGCAAATATACTGAATTCAGAAAGATGTCAATAAATATATAAATGAATTCCTATGTAAAGTTTTATTGTCCCTTTCTTCAGTCCAAATATACTGACAAGAATTAGTGAATTGTTGCCCCTGAGTTTAGAACTACACTGTTAACACCAAAGAAAAATTCTGTTACTTTCAATTTGTTGTACATCAGAAATAAAATGGATTGAATCAATACCTGAACAGATACCTTTTTGTGTGAATGTATTATTTGAAACAAGTAGGACTTTATACAAAAGTATCCAACAGATGAGTAATAAATTGTTTTCTGAAATACGGTTTAATTATTAGAAGTAATTAACCCTGGCTTAATTAGAAACAATTGTCATGAATATAGTTCCTCTAATTTAGGAGCATGTTTTAGGTTTTCAGTACTGATAGCTCATTTCAGTAAGAATTATTAAGCATCAATTGTCTAAATAAAATGATTTTATAAAAATGATTTACGTTCATGAAAGACAGTGTAATTTGACATTTACAATATGCAAAATAGAGCATGTAATGTAAATCTCTATATGTCTACACAATGATGGGTACAGAATTATACAGAGCTAATAACTCCTTAATTTCTGCCAACAACTATGGGCATGGTTATATTTTCTGCTGTTTACCCGAATCTTAAAATTACCGCAGGTAAAGTTGTTAAGGCTGTCACTATTCACACAGAACACAGGCTTCCTTTGTACAGTTTGGAACAATGATGGGCTAGTTTGCCTCACAGCACCATCTGCTTTTTAGTTCCTTAAATCTTTTAAACATTTTGTTTATATCAGAAAGTCACAATATTTTGCATCAAGGTATAAAGTGATACAATTCAAAACAGCATTTGAAATTCTGCTCGGATTGGTATTGGCTCAAGACATCACTACTTGAAAATATTTTATGTGTTTTGCCACCTAAGATAACAGGAACTCACATTTTTTTCTGTCTTCACAATTGGTCTCCGCCTTCTAGGAAGAGCAGTGTTACATATGTAGAAAACTTGATCTGGAATCTTTTATCTTTTTTTTTTTATTGTCCATAATGAGTTACAACATTTAGTGGGCAAACAATGAGTTGTTATCCCCAATTCCCCACTGCCCTCCCCTCCCCCCTCCACTGGATAACCTCCTCCATTGTTCGTCTGGATCAGTCCTTGTGACAGGGGACCATGGATAGCCTAGTAATCAGCCAGGTTCTCCTGGCTGTGCCTCTGGATCGTCTCCCCGACCATGACTCTCACAATCTTTCCACCCCCTCTTCCTCTCAGTTCCCTGAGTCGTGGTGAAGGAGTATTAAGGCTGCTTTAAGGTTGTGAGTTTAGGGGTCTTTGTGTCGAAAATCGTTAGTTTCTGTATCACTGGTTTATCCTGTGTTGATTGAATGGCTGTGGCTGTGGGTCCCTTGTTCATCCCATCATTCTCTGTGGGGTTCCATATGGATCCTCCACGGTATGACTGTGGTGTGGTGGCTCCTCTCTTGCCAGAATCTCAGCTATTGGCCTACGGTCGGTTGGTAGGGTTAGATGGGCCCCAGCTCTCTCGCTGCATCCTGAAAAATACAAACACAATCTCCATTGGAGAGTGAGATCAGTGTAGGTTAACAAATATACACAATTCTGGATTACCTAGATTCTATTTTTAGTAGCCTCTCTGTCAATCGATCCCATAGTGCATCTTGTGGAATCTTTTATCGTTAGACTACTTTACTAAAGTAGACCTTTAGAAAACCTTTAGAAAAGGTTCTCCTTTTCAATGTTGATTAGAGACATTCAATTTATGTGTATTTTTTTCAATTGCTTACATGTATTTAATTTTTTATCCTAATCACCCTCATTACATTTATTTATTTATTTATTTATTTATTTAGTTAGTTAGTTAGTTAGTTAGTTAGTTTTTGCCTGTTCCTCTACCTAAGTAGTTCACTTCTATTTTCATGCTTTTTGTGTGATCCAGAGAATTTGGCTAGGGTTGCTTACATGATCATAAGCAGAGGTTTTTTATTGAAGCTTGAGCAGTTTACCAGTGGCTCTACCACTGAAGACAATATATGACCCTCCCCCCTGCAGCTGATAAATGCTAATAGCTCCTCAGGGAGTGGAAAGATCTAATGAACCCCTGTGCCATCTAAGTGAGAGTGCTCATGGGCCCAGCCTTGCACTGGTCTTGTGCAGGTGTGACAGCTTTTGTGAGTTCATGAGTGCAATGGTTATGTCGTGTCCATCTGACTGCTTTACACTTGAGTCTTCTGTTCTCTGACTCCTGCTGCTGTCTCTTCTGTCTTCTTACCTGAGCCTTTGGAGAGAATGACATACAGGGCCCATGCAGGGCTGAGCACTCACTCAATCGTCACAACTCGTTCTCAGTACTTTGACTATTTAGGAGTTTGTGCAATTACTGCCATCACTGAAAAAAAATTCCCCACACCAAAGCTGAAAACAATATTAATCTATGGGCATTAATATTAATATTAGAAAGAAGTTTGATGGGCATCTAGTTTTTGAAGCAACAGTAGCAGAACTGCCTTGGCAAGGTCTATGACATCCCTAGTCACTGGTCTTTGATCAGATTCACAGTACTAAGCATACATCCTCTCCAGTGGAACAAAGCCTTAAATCCAATCAAAAACAGTTGGTTACCTCTGTAACAGTCATGCCTCTCTTTCACCAATGGGCACATTGTAACCGGAAGGTTGGAAGTGTAACGCATGGGGTCCACAGCTGAATATGATTGAATGATTCCACCCCCAGCATCCTGCATAGCCCTTTCTGACACTATGAAAGCTGGAGCTATAGATAATAGTTTTACTGGACTTACCTTTTTTTTTTTGAGTAAATGTCATTCTGCTACCAAATACCAAATATGTCTGGCCTCCCCTCTAAAAAAAATAATAACACTAAAAAAACAGATGGTATCTTATTCACAATTCTCTAGGTTTTCAATCCATGTCAAAGACATCAGGAGACAATATCTAGTGTGGTATCTATCTACATAAAGCTTCTATTCTAAAGCATTTTCATAATGTTCTGTTTAAAAACAAAATGTTCCATTGTGAGCCCGTAGCCAGATAAATATCCCACATCTGAGGCATTAAACTCAACGACAGCATTGATTATAATTAGTCAAAAAGCATAATATTTGTGTCTTCTGAATGCATTTTGGTTTATGGGGGGTGAAAAAGAAGGAAAAAGATCATGTTTCTTAAATCTAGTACAAAATGTATTAAGTTCCATATAATAAAACTGAAAAGGCTTACAATTTTATTTATCTTGCATATCATTTTTGAAACATTAAATTGACATACATTTATGTATAAATATGTATTCTGTCATGTCTTTAACATATGTTTCTACACTTTAGCTTTAAAGGAAGATAATTAAAATGGATTTTACAAGTGAAATAGCTTATCTCATATGTTGAAAGTGATACAATTCTTTTAATTAGTTAAGTATGTTACAAAATAAGTTTGGCCAATATCCATGTAGCTTTTATTAATTGACAAATCCTGTTTTGAGCTGTTCCCTGGGTCCCCGGTGTCACTGTGCTCTTTGCGTGTTAGGAAATGGTGTTGCAGTTTCAGCTACCGTGTCATGCGAGAAAAGAAAAAGAATGGGAAGAGACAAGAGGCCCTGCATCTGAATTTGTGTCTCCCTCTTGTTGCAGTACAAAGAAAAATGATATAAAAGCACAAATATTATTAATTATGCATATACAGTTTGACAAATATGGAATTGTTGTAACTCATAATCAAACAAAATAGAGAAGATATAACAATTACCTCTCTAATATTCCCGAGCTAGTTAGTCATTCTTGCAAAGACAAAAAAGGTATCATTTCTATTGCCATAGATTAATTTTGCTGGTTCTACAATTTTACATTAAAGAAACTATATAACATGTATTTTCTTAAATATCTCATTGCGATGGTTGGGTTTTGTTGTCAACTTGATCTTTTTAATTACCTTTGGTGGGTCATTGATGTGGGGGCAGGATGTAAGGAACTCAGGGAAGCCGCAAATCAACATTTCTTCCTGGGAGGGCAGTGCAGAAAGGAAATTCCAGAGACACAGGAAGCCAACAAGTCTGTGAAAAGATCCTGCTCTAAGGCTTTAAAAGGGGAAGAATATCTCCTCCTGCCTCCCTGCATGCCTGGCTGCTGGTGCTCATTGTGCATTTCTTTGTCAGCATTGGTAAAAAGCTTCCTCAGCCTACCAGCCTGGACAGAAGACCAGTTGCTCCCGAGGAAGCCTTTAGGCCTTCAGAGCTGGATTGGGACTACTGAGCAATCCAGCCACATGGACTGAGCAAGACGGATTTCTTGAATTTAGGGTTTGTGGACTGCTATCTTAAGACTGCTATGAGGTAATCCAATAAATACACTTTGTTTTTACTACAGTTCATTCTGTTGGTTCTGTTCCTCTAGAGAACCCTAATACACTGACTTTTTCAAAATTGGATACTTTTGTATTTGTATTAGTTTGTTTTACTATATGCATATATATATATAAATTTAATGTATTATATAATTGCAGAATATCTATTGCTATTTTATATGTTGATATTATTTCCAACCAGGTATAGAGAGCTACATAAAGAAAAATACTATAGATACATTGACATGCTTCTTTCAGAAATCTATGTTTTCACTTCTTTTGTGTAAGTATATATAAGTGGATTGACTAGGTGATAGAATAGGGAATAAATTCATAATTAATATATTACCAAACTAATTTCCAAAGTGATTTATCTATTTTGCATTCCCATAATCAATGTATGCTCATTCTTGGATGCTAAACATTATTTTCCATTTAAAAAAAAACCCATATCTTGTTTTTATATCTTTATTATGAATAATTATACATTGAATGAGCAAATCTTGTGGATGTGTCCCCATTTCCCTCCTCTCTGGCCCCTACCCATGGGAGTCCTTACTCAGTGCTCAATCTGGATCTGTCCATAGTTTTGGGGATATGAACTCTACCAGAGGTAGCCAGATTTTCTTTCTTTTTTCTTCCCCCTTTGTGTATTGTTGCTAAGGTGGGCAAGTTCTCTGGATATTCTTCCCCCCCCCCCCGGCATGGTTCTTACACTCTTTCTGCCCCATCTTCTGCTCAGTTCCCTGAGTCACACTGGGTGAGTATTAAGTCAGCTTTATTGTTGAAATCTTAAGTATCTCTGGATCTTTGCCCTGTGTTGTGTTGGGTATCTTTGGTATCTGTCTCCATTGACTTTTCACGGGTTATCAGACTTGCTATGACAATTTTTTTAATATCCATAATTAGATACGTTGAATGAGCAAATAATGAGTTGGTATCCCCATTTCCCCAATTTCCCTCTTCCCTGTTCCCAGTCATCTGGATATCCTCCTCCATAGGCAGTCTGGATCAGTCCATGGGGTAGGGAGTTATGGATAGCCTAGGAGTTGACCCAGTCCAACCCCCTTTGTATGTTGTTACTGAGGGGGACCATGTCTCTGGATATTCTCCTACACCATGGGTCTTACAATCTTTCCATCCCCTCTTCTGCTCATTTCCCTGAGTCATGATGGGTGAGTATTAAGGCTGCTTTATTGTTGAGGTCTTAGGGGTCTCTGTACTTCTGCTTTAGGTGGTGTTGAAATAGTCAGTGTCTGTCTGGCTTATTCTGGGTTGAATGATTGACTGTGGTTGTAGGTCTCTTGCTTATCCCACAACTCTTCGGGTGTTCTATATGGATCCTTCATGGAAGATCTGGTGTGGCTCATCACTTGTCCGGATGTCAGCTATTATTGGCCTGCGGTTAGTTGGTAGGGTTGGAGGAGGCATAGCTCTCTTGATGCATTCTGAAAAATTCAAACAGAATCTCCATCGGAGAGTGAGATCAGTATAGGTTAACTTATATACACATTTCTGAATTAGCTACATTCTACTTTTAGTAGCCACTTTGTAAATAACTCTTATAATACTTTTCTTTTTGGGAGCCCATTGGTCTCCTATTTGTCTCATCACTTTCTGGTAGGTTTCATCTGGGCCCTGTGTGAAAGCCAGGTGTGGTTTATCTCCTGCCAGGATTCCAGTTATCATCCAATGTCTTTTTGGTGAAATTGAGTTGTCCCTGGCTCTCTAACTGCCTTCTGAACAATACAAACCGAATCTCCCTTGGAGAGTGAGATCTATATAGGTTAAATGAGACAACATTGCTATTTTGGCTAGCTCCTCTTGGGTGTAGACTCTCTGGTAGTGGGAATTTCCCCTAGGAGCCCAAGATCTTGGTCCTCATGGGATTATGCCATGGATCCCAGTTCCAGTTAAGGGTTCCTTGTCACTAAGTGGATCTCTTAGCCAATCAGTAAGCTATTGATTACCCTCCTCGGTTAAGTGCCACTATTGCATAGAGGAGTATTTCTTGACTTTCTTGTCTCTTCCATAGAGCCATGTGTTCAGCATTCTTGTGACAACTATCTATATTGTATATAAGAAGTTTCTGCTTTCTGCAAATATCATTGACCAATTTCCCCTGGCAGCTCATGCAAAACCTTCCAGTGCCACACATGTTGCCATCTGGGAGCTGGTTACCATTCTGGATCTAGCAGGATCTCTTGGTGTTATATAATGATACTCTGTGATTTATTCATCAATAGGGTCTTACCTTAGACCTGGGACAGGTATTCAAGAGCTTTGACAGAAGTCTATCACATTTTAGGACCTTGTGGGTCTCTTTGATCAACAGCTCAGTGAGGGAAGGAACCACATTTAATTATTGATGATCTACTTGCTTTTGGAGCTAGTCGTGCTTAGAATTTGCAATTAGATGATCACTGAAAACATTGATCACTTTTTATAATTTTTAAAGTATATTTTTATTGATTTATTTGTGAGGAGATAGAGACAGACAGGCAGACAGACAGACAGACAGACAGACAGACAGACAGACACACTATGGGTACAGGGCCTCTTGCCACTGCAACTTAACTTCAAATATCCAGATGTGGATGCCACTTTGTACAACTGGTTCTATGTGGATGGATATTGGTGCATTAAACCCAGGCCGTCAGGCTTTGAAACAAGTACTTTAAACAACTGAACAAACTTCCCAGCCCACTGATTTTTTTTTATGAACTTAAATATTTTATATATGTTGTTACAAAGTTTCTGTGATCTATAGAGCTATTGAATTTTTTTCTTATTTATCACTTAAACATAAATTCTACAGAAGTATATAAATACTAGTTCATTGCCATATACTTTATACATGTATTGAATTTTCTTTGTCTTACCATCTTCTGACAATGTTTTTAATATTTTAAATGGAATTAACCAACTTCTTCCCTTTTATTTCACTGTGTTCTCTTTTCTATCTAAGATATCTTTCCACAATGAAACAATAGATTCTACATTTTCTTCTAGTGATGCCATATATATGTATATATATATATATATATATATATATATATATATATATATATATATATCGGTAGATAGATAGTTGAGAAATTTAATTTTATGAACACCACTCATCACAAAATAATAACTTTATTTGTAGGTAAAATGGCATGCAAAATTTAGTTTTCAATTTTTCCCATATTAATCCTCTGTAGCAATGTTCCTCAACTGACCCAAGGCCTCCTCTCAGTCCCCCATCTCCAGGCCACAGGAGGAGCCAAACTTCCAACACATAAATCTTTAGGTCTCACTGAAGCTGCATCAAAACCAGAGTAATATCTCAACAGCATTTTGAGAGTTATTCCCTGAGATATTCCAGTATATATTAGTCATATCAGACCAAAAGAATCAAGAACGCATGCTGCATATTTATTTTTTAAAGTTTTTACAGACCTTTTCTCATGCTGCATATTTATGATGTCCAGAGTTAAAATTCAATTCAAAGGGCTTATCACAGACATTATGAGATCTTCCTAATAATAGCTAAAATGCATCTCTGGAATTTTGATTGTATTTATATCTACTTATTACTTACTTTGTAGAAAATTTCTATAAGTTCATCATTGAGTTTATATATATATATATATATATATATATATATATATATATATATATATATATATTACATCATCTTTTTGATGCCCATATAAAATATAATTTTATACATACTTATGTATTTATGTCCAAATTTGTAATTATTATTTATTATTTTATTGCATACCCTTTCTTGTTGGTATTATTCAAAGCATGCATTTTGATATTTACTATGTATTATCTTGCCATTCACTGAATTTCCAATGTCTTGACAAAGCCAATAGTTTGGAATGAAAATTGTAACATTGGGAGAAGAATCATGAGTTCAAGGCCAGCTTTGGTAAATTACAGGTTTCTGGAAAGCCTTGCAACTGCACCCCTGCCATCCTCCCAAAGGGGGCAGGATGTATGAAGTGATTGTAGCAGGCATGAACCAAAATGAAAACAGATTATGCAGTCCAGGTGTGAGGTGTTTCCTTGAATCATAGATAGACACAATTGCATCACTAGAGTCTTCCAGAAATAAACTAGGAACAACTGGAGAGAAGCTTACAAGGTGGGAATACATTGAAATCTCATCTTTCTCACTCCTGCCATATGTTATTCTGTCTTGACTCTCTCTGTCTCTCTCTTTCTCTTTCTCTGTTTCCCTCCCTCTCTATCTTCATCATTTTCTACCATTTATAATTCTGTGTTGTTTTCTTTGCCTTTAGCTATATTTCCCCCTATTTCTTTCTTCTTTGATTTTTTCCCAATTCTTCTACCTACTACTTTCTCATATATTTCTCTCTACATTTTAAGATTACTGTTCATTGTTATTATTTGTGTTAATATTTTCCACTCCTACTCTTATATCTCTACTGGGCACAATAATATATTTGTTCCTTTTATCCCAAGTATTTGAAGTTTGAGAGATTTTTAGAAATATTTTATTTATTTATGAGAGAGAGAGAGAGAGAATTGGAGCACCAGGGCCTCCAGCCACTGCAAAGGAACTCCAGACATGTGCACTTCCTTGCCCATCTGGCTTTATGTGGTTCCTGGGGAACCGAACTCAGGTCCTTCTGCTTTGTAGGCAAAAGCCTTAACTACTAAGCAATCTTTCCAGACCTTTTTTTTTGAGATTTTTAAAAATTGTGTTACTCTTCTCCTCATTGTGCCAGAACATCTGACAGAAAGAATTCAACCAATGAAAGACATTTCAGATCATTGTGATGAGGTGGGAGCTGAGCAAGGAAATTACAGGTGCTTAGCTCACTTCCTCCTCTCCCCCTTTTATTCCACGTGAACCCCAACCCCATGTGATGGCATCTTCCACATTAAGGACAGGTATCCCCCCATTCAGTTAACCCTCTGTGGAAATGCTCTCTCACATACACTTAGTTCACCCATGCAATCAACATGAGAAGGTCGCTATTGGCAATAACTGCAAGTTCACAGTGGGTTTATCTGCTGGTCGTGGTAGGTTCTGCAGTTGGTTTTCTTCCTTTTCTCTTTTCTTTTTGAGTAGTGTTGCAGATGAATTTCAGTGAGTTAAAGAAGGTGAGTGAATGTCTAGATAGTGAGCTGCACACAAGTAACATAAGAAGAAATTGCATATGTTATGCCACATTCTAGATCCAACTGAACACTGAAAACTTCAGCTGATAGAAAAGAGGAGAATTAAACTTCTAAAATATGCCCCCAGATGTGCATGTTCCAGCTTTAAAACACTGGAAGATGAATACAGACAACATATTAAATGACCTCTTTTAATTTAATTTAATTTAAATTTAACAATTTCACATAACTGATTTAATGAAAAATGGAATTCCTTACAGAGCATAACATAGAATGATTATAGGAAATCTTAACTACATCAAAGGGACTCAAACACCACATTAAGTGAAAACAATACAAATAAATATCTGACTGAAAAAACAAAGATAATGTGGAAATGAAATAGCAATGCAGCCACCTGTGTTGAATTATACCTGCAATTCCAGTATATGAGAAACTAAACCAGTAGAATTATCATGAGTTTGTGACAAGCCTGGAATACAGAGTGATACTCTATCTCAAAATTAAAAAAAAAATAAAAAGAGAAAGGAAGAAAAAAGAAAGAAAATGAAGGAGGAAGGGAGGAATTTAAAAAATACTGATAAATCAAGTTGAAATTTTGAAGGAGAAAATTAAAAAATCTAAACCCTTTCATGAGTAACACAAATTAATCAATTAAGAAACATCATTGAACATGAATATATCAAATCTTAACATGCCCATTTTCATGAACAAATACCACTGGTTCTTTGCATGCCTCCATTCTTCTTGCTAACAGGATATAAAACCAGCTTTATTGTTGGTGTTCATATGTGATCCTCATGTTTTATCCTCTTTATATATGTATTTCTGAGGGACTCTGCTGAGAGGCACAGAGGATATAGGGCTTATGGAAGTTGAGGCCGGCCTGAAACCCCAAAAATCTCTGAGTTTATCTGAGACCTGTAGGCATTTCCTGAAGACTCCTTCTTAATCCTAAAACTCCAGCCCCCCCCCCAGGCCACAGCAAGCCCTGAGATAGACAATCAAGGCCTAAGCTCACCCCAGCTGTAATAACAAACCTGGCCAATAAAAGTCTAAAGGTTACAGTTCCTCTGCAGCCAACACCATCCAATATATGTCTAGAGTCACATAGAAAGGCCCCCTCAACTTATCTATGCAAACTAGGCATCCACAGATTACTGGCCCCTGTCAATTTCCTTATGAAACGTCCACAGACTACCCTGCCCCTACCAATCCCTTTGCTGCCTGTGTCCCTACCTCTGCCTTTTCCTCTACATAAACAACCTTTATCTGTACAATCAACAAGAGCTGTTCACTGCCATGTTCTCCAGGGTGGCTATGCCCTTCGGCCTACTGCTGTCCCAATACTCTGCCTACCCAGCTCCGTGGAGGAACCGGGGTATTAGTGCTCAATGACCCCCCAAGTATTCCACGGATTGTAGCTTCTATGTATAAATACACCTTTGTATGGCACTTTGAACATGTTCAACCTCAATTTAATGATATGGCGTTATTTTAAATTTTCATTTTCACTAAAGAGTGTCAGGTTTATTCATACTAATGAACACAACTAAATACCTTTAGTTTACTGTTTTTTCCTTGTATTTATTCACTTTTCTACAGGTGAAGAGAAAGTTAATTCATGATATCATATATGGCCGCTATAAAATATTTCAGATTTACATTATTGCTTGACTGTGGAATTACACTTTAACCTATTTCTTTGAATCAACATTGGATTTAAAGACAATTTACTCAGCTTCTATAACATTACTGCCTTGCCTAACCACAGTACAATGAACAAAGCCTATGAATTAACTAAGCAAAATAGTAATGAACCTGAATGTTTCTTACAATTTCCATAGTATTTCACCTAAAGTGCTTTATAGAATTTTTTTCAAGATTCAATCCAGAATAAATATTTTATTTTCACATTTTTTACTTTATAATTTGTAACGGTTACTTATTCTTTCCTTGCCTTTTATGTCCTTGAAACTTTACTGATTACTGGCCAGTTATTTAGAAGGATGTCTCATGACAATGGCTTTTGTGATGTTTCTTCATAATTAACTTGAGATCGCATTGTTGGCAAGAACACCTCCACAGAAGTGCCACTCTCTGTGCTTTCCATCAAGAGGTCCAACTTGTCAATTTGTCTTAATAATGATGATGCTATAAGCTGGAAACCTTGTTTAAGTTGGTGTCTGCCAAGCTTTCCAACAGCAGTGTTATAATAATCCCCTGGAGATAAATTTCTTAGAAGAGACATTTTAAATCATGTTAGTATCCTATTTTTTTCAGATAGTCCTCTGTACTGATTTTAGTCCTTAACAGTGAATCTTACAGCATTTATGATTCCTATTGGTGATTTTTTTATTTTCATCATTACTTATGTAATTAATCATTACAATTTTCCTCAGGAAAAATTGTTCTTTTATTCTTTCTCCTTTTTTATTCAGTCAAAAGTTATGTAAATATTTATTTATGGATATTGGTTTTTATACTGTATAATCTGATATTTTTGCAATATTTATCTTTAAGTTTTATAGATTTAGCCATTTGAACATCATCCTTGTCATTTCCTGTGTTTCAGGTGGACATGTAATTTAAAAATAAAATGCCCTTATCTATTAATATTTTATTTTAAATGACTTCCTTATTTTCTTGTATCACAAGTCAGTTGAGGTTGACCTGATTTTTGTCAAATTTCTAAACAAAGTAGCTTTACTTGTCCTTCACAAGTCTGTAGGGATTTTGTTTATACTGTAGTATGAACAACATATCACATTATCAGATCTAAAAATGTTCAAAAATCCAATGGAGGGGCTGTAGAGATGACTCAGCTGTTAAGGTGCTTGCCTGCAGAGCCTAATGACCTGGGCTCAGATATTTAGACACACCTATATACAGCCAGATGCATAAAGTGGTGCATGCACCTGGAGTTCGTTTGCAGTGGCTTTGGGCCCTGGCATACCCGTTCTCTCTCTCTCTCTCTCTCTCTCTCTCTCTCTCTCTCTCTCTCTCTCTCTCTCTCTCTCTCCTCACTCTTCAAATAAATAAGTTTTAAAAAATATCCAATGGTTCTAAACTGATTCATCCTGCTGCTTTGATTTCCGAAAATCTAATGAGCAATGCCATTTAGTCTCTACTTAGTAGGTCTGTACATTGTTTTTTTTTCCCAATTTTCTATTCATTTTCTTCAAATTATATATTTCTAGTCATTACCTTGATATTACAAACATATTTGCCAACTTCTCTACTATGTACTTACTGTTTTTGTTGGTTTCCAAATATTCCCCTAAATTTTCTGGTTATAAATAGTTATTAATATTCATTAACATATTTATTAAGTTTGGAGTTAAGATTATATAAGATTGTAAAAGCTAGAATTCCAGACCTGCAGCAGAAACACCTTAGGGCTGAACCCTAGGATCTGGCCAAGGTGACACACCTCCTCCAGCCAGAACTGGCTGGAGACAATTTACAATTATAATAAACTTTTGAATCTATTGGGCCACATTATTCAAACTACCACACTCCCCATACTATTACTATCTTAAACTCTCAATAAAAACAGTGAGTAAAGTCAGGATGGGACATTGCTCCAGTGGAGCCCCTGGCTCTTCCTCAAACTCTATATTGTGTGCTGTGTGATCATTTCACATCCTCCCAAGTACCACAGGATGGAGCCGACAATTTGTGTTCTGCTGTACCTTGTACAAGCAACTATAATCAGCTTCTAGAACACTAAAAAAGAAAAACAGAAATGACTTGGGACAGAACAAATCCATGATGGGTCAAATAATACTTAGATTGAAATTCCTAGCCTCTGTTGGGAGAATGTTAAGGGCATTGCCTCTGCCATTAAATACAAAATATTTACACCCATGATGAATGAAATGGGAACACTAGAGAAAACAGGATGCTAGAGAAAATGGAACACTATAGAAAAATTAAATTGAAGTTAATTTCAGTTAAAGCAGTTGCTGAGATTTGTGATATATACCTTATACAATATATATAAAAGAAAGCATAATAAAATATATTATATCATAAGTTGTATGCACTGTATATCATATTATATAATATTATTATGTATTGTGTATACTATAACATTATTTTTGCAATTGCTGTTTTATGAAAATGAACTTTGTATGTGACAATGTTGCATCACAATGTCAAAAACTTGGACAAATCTTGTAGTATTGCTTCAAAGTACAGGAAAGTGGCCACTCATAAAGATGGTGAGGCTTCTGTCTCCCTCTCTGCTACACACCTACAAGACAAAGTGTACTGGGAAATATTGACATAGAAGAGTGCCATCCAATAAAAGAACTATCTTTTCCATTGTCTCAAGAAAACTGTGTATCTTGACGTGTGCTGAATTTTGCCTGAGATGTTCAATACATTAAAAGAAAGACCAGGAGCATGGGAGATGGTTCAGAGGACAAATAGCTACCCATTCAAGCTGGAGGATCCAAGTTTGAGCCCAAGACCCAAGTAAAAAGCCATAAACTGTATTGGGCTTCTCTAACCCAGCACAGGGATGCTGACAAGATGGAAGGTGGAGACAGAACTTCCTGGAAGCTCACTGCAAGCTCAGCAAAGAACAGAGACCATGGAGAGGCAGAGAACTGACGCTAAATATCCTCTGACCTCCACACATGCTCTGTGGCACCTGGACTTCCATATTCACAGTGCCACACATGGGATCAGGCACACATGCAAACACACACACAGACGCATGCACATACACATGAATAATATAAATAAGAAGACTAAAATTTTTGTCTAGTCTTCTTTGCAATGATCACAAATATATAGCAGAAATATTATATAAGAATAACTATGATGTAAAACTTCATGACACTCTGTATTTCTCATTTGAATTCAGACATAAGAGTTCAAATTTATATTTCATTAAAAGGTGAAAGCATTTATATTGTGCCTGATGAAACTATCACTATAATATCTTTTAGAAGTTGTACAATGTGTAAATAGAAATTCAAGAGCTTCAGTCATGCTTGTTACACATGGCTTAAGGACAAATCACACTAAATGTTCACATGCATGAAATATATCATTGGGTCCAAACAGTTTGTAAAATCATTTTACAATGAGGAAACGATTTAAAGTTTTCATAAATCCTAGACAAGGAAAATATTTTCAGTTAATCAAATTATCTGCTTAACACAAGTTGCTTAAGCAAGCTAATTGAAACTAAATTGAGTAATTTGCATAAATCACACCATTAAATATTTCTCTTGAAATCAATTTCGTTATGATTTATATAAAGAGTGAGTGCTCTTAGATGCTCACAAAAGCCAGGCATGTGACTTATTGTACTGATATGAAGCATTAGTAATCATGTCATTACTTAATTAGATTTAATATTTTAAGAAAGCTCAATTTGTTTATTTAGGAAAGACATAGGTATAAATTATCTTACCTTCAGTGATTTCTGAGGAAGGAACTGGTTTATGAAGAGTGGTTTATTTACCAAATACCTAAGAGAGTTGATTTTACAGTATTAAAGTACATTCTATATTATTTTTGTTTTTGTTTTTTTTTTTCGGTTTTTCGAGGTAGGGTCTCGCTCTAGCCCAGGCTGACCTGGAATTCACACTGTAGTCTCAGGCTGGCCTCGAACTCATGGCGATCCTCCTACCACTGCCTCCCTAGTGCTGGGATCATGGGCGTTCACCACCACACCTGGCCCTCTATATTATTCTTAATTACACTGTGGTCTATCTCACACTATCATCTATCATCTATTTCTATGCTTTTTATTTATATATGATTTTTCTCTTTAGAAATATTTGCCTTGTGTTAGGTATATACACATAGACTAAAATATATATGTAGGAGACAAATATATGTCTATGTGTTATTAATTTGATTGTATTTAAATATCATTTAAACAAGTCTACATGTGATTTAATTTTTTAAGTTAATTCATTTATTCATAAGCAGAGAGAGATAGAGAGGAGAGGCCGAGAGAGCATGATTGAACTATGACCTCCAGCCATTGCAAACAAACTCCAGATGTAAGCGCCACATTGTGCATCTGGCTGTATGTGGGTAATGGGGAATAGAATACAGCAAGCTGTCTCTTACCTCCTCCCTGCTAATGTGTGTGTGTGGGGGGGGGTGCCCAATTGTCTACTCCTTCCATATTCTGCCCATAATGATAAAACTAAGCCTCAAACTGTAAGCCAGAAATAAACCCTTTTGTTCCATAAGCCACTTCTGGACAGGTGTTTTGTTCCAGCAATGGGAAGGTACCTGCCACAGCATCAGACTATGTGTATATTCTGCAAACACAGGCAGCTGAAATTGGTGATGAGTTCAGGGTGTGAGAGAAAAGACTGAATTCATGAGTAACTGAAACAATGTCTTAGTATGCGAGCAGAGGCAGTGAACATAGGGGAGAAATCAGAGTTGTGGAAGTAGTTATGATGATCTTGATCAGAGGGGACTTTGTCATGGATGTGAATATGACCCGTTGCTGATTGGATGTTACAGGTCTAACGACCAAGAAGAGGAAGTCATTAACACATAAAGGATCTTTATTCATTTTTATTAATACAATGATTTTAAAACCATGCATCTTCATGTGGTATTTTATCACCTTTATCCAATAAATTCTGAAATGTTCTTAATGTTTTTTTTTTACTTCACAACACTTTGCAATATCAGTTTGCATTAAGATTTAGTAAATTTCCTGTTTTTAAATGTAGGGGGAAAGCCATTTATTTCTGATATTGTGATCAATGTTGAGTTGGGTTAAATATATTGGTTTTACTTGTGGTCATTTCTCAAGTGAAATATTAAGAAGATTATTCATATTTATTTCCAACATTGGATAATCAGTAAAGATTAAATGAACCCCATGCTATTTGTACATTACATTGCTCAGATTATTGATTATAAGCATTTCAATATTAATAAGCAAAATAAATTTATACATTTGCTGATCTCTAATGTATTAACTTCTCTATGTTATTGTTTTGCATTACCTTGTTTCATTGGTTTTATTGCAATACTATTAGCATTATGTATACTTTAAATTTACAAAAAAGAAAACAGTTTTTATTGTTCCATTATAATTTATTAGAATTTAATTCATTAAAATTTTTCTCTTATTTATTCTGTATACAATTTTATCACATTTTCTTTTACATCATCATTACTTTGATCAGTTTTCTATTTTTCACATTACTGCATTTAAAAAATAAGTAACATGAAGCATTCAGGCTGTACTGAGTTTTTATCATTCTTCGCCTGATGTAGGCTCTGTGTTTATTCTCTAGACTTTGTTGATAAACTATTTTTCAGCTCAGAACACTATCTATATCATCTTTTCAGATTATGTTTTCTCATATATATATAATCTTTGTGCATCTGGCTCTACATGGGTACTGGGAACCTGGGTCCTTAGGCTTTGCTGGCAAACACCATAAACACTTAGCCATCTTTTCAGCACCAAAAGTAATCTTAATGTAGTTGTTTCTCCATCTGGAAAATGCTTCTATGTTTCACAAAACTTAGATTATATAAACATCCTATTTTGTTTTTCTATCATTTTTTTCTTGTTCTTATCATGATATTGATTGTCATGCTTTTATTTGCCTCAATATTCCAAACCCCTATTACCACAAGCTGGGAGTTTGGAGGTTGAAAAATGTGTAGGTGAATAGTTAGTTCTCAGTATATTTTCTGGATATTTGTATTTTGTCTTACAATTATCTGGTTTTCTCAGAAGGATCCCAGTAAAAAAATTGAAATGCAAAAAATAAAAAAAAATGTGTCAATGCATTATTGTAGGCTAAGCATTTGGCACAACCCTGATTTCTCTATGTGGCTATTCACCATCCATTGAATTAATGAAGGGACCAGTGGGACTTGACACTGTGTGATGAATAGGTCTTTTGACCTCATCCTCAGCAATGCACCTGGATCTCTGGCACAGATGTCCTCAACCCCACCATGAGCACTTGACATTCCATTACTATGCATTTTTACTGAAGGCATTGTGTTCCTTAACCAGTGAGTAAAATGCTTGAGGCAAAATTTGCAAATATTTCACTGCCTTGGTGAAGTATAAGCATTTGGTTTTTCAGATGATATTTACTAGAGGTATGGGGCTGCCATTAAGATTTGAAACAAAGTGTGTAAATGTCTTATTTGTCTTATTCTAGTCTTTGCTAGGAAAAAAAAATGATTCTTGAATAGTTTGGCCAAGGTTATCTAATGTTTTAATGTTGCTCTTTTTTTTCTTAGTTGAATATCCATAAGAGCTTACTCTCTTAACAATGATTAATCATTTTATGGTTTAATTTTAAATAAAAATGTTAGTCTAATGGAAGGTATTCTATGTAAATTTTGATGGAAGTAATTGTTTTCAGGTTTTTAAATATCTCTTAAGCAAAAATATGGCCTTATTCCTATATGGCGACTGTTGGTCTATGTGCTTTGAATGTAAAACCATTTTTGTCTGGCTTTAAGTAATTCCTAAGTAAAACAAAAAGATTTTTCAAATGATAAATATGCAAATGATTACTCACAGAATGATGTTTAAGTCAAAAGTGAAAAATAAGAGTAAAATTTATTTTAAAAAATATATCAATTTATCTTTTAGAAAGATAAAATACCTCTACGTGACTCTAGCCAATTCAACCCATTAAATACTCTCCTGTCTTTTTCATATCAAAAATATGAGGAACAGCAAGGCTTTGCCAATGCTTCTGCAGTGTTCCCATGCTGCTGAGACCTAAACAAGTCCTTTGATAGGTCATGAAAATAGGACCATGATATGAACTTCCAGTTATTAAGTCTATGTTAACAAAATAATTTTAATCTACATTTTCTCAAAATTCATGTTCACTGCCTTTATTAGTGCTGACTTAAAAAAATATGTCCCTTGATTGCTTAATCATACAGGTCAGTGGTTTCTGGAAGCTTTCTCCGTGGCTTGTCTGATGAATATTGCAAAGGTGAGGAAAATAACTCTGGAAAGAAAAGTTTTATTTACTAAATTTCCTCCTAAATATCCCTACAAAATCATCATAATCTAATACGCTTTTATGGGATTCTATGAAGTCTTTAGAAATGTAATTAAACATAAATTGATAAAGTAATTGTGAGCAGTAAGATCTATTGTCTAATATTTCATTTAATGGTTGAGAGAGATGTGAACATTTTAACAATGCATCGTGTTAGCAATTTAAATTGCTTCACTTTTTACTCAAACTAATTTATTCTTATTGTTTCCCACTTTGCCTATTCTAAGGATTTAGCCAGGTTACATAAAATCTGACTCTCAACTTCTCTGGCTATGGAATTTGCACTTGAGACTAAATTTTACATCTGGGTAGCTTTTTAAATCGTAATTCTATTATTGGGCAAAATACATACATGATTGTACAGTCACATTAAGTGTGTAATATGTTTAAAGAGAAATTAAATATTTAAAAAAAAGAAATTCAAACTCTTGAAAGCATAACATTGAGAAACATTCTGGTTTTCAATAATGCAAACATGTTTTTTTATTTAATAAAGCCATTTATTTTTGTGTATCAGGCCAAGAAACAGATTCAGAATTTCCTGTAAGTCATAGAAAAATTCTCTGTGTGTGTGACTGATCTGAAGCCTAAAGGCATTTTTATGACTTTGGAATATAACAGCTCATGTACTCTAGAAATTTGCATAGTCTCACTTAGGCAATGCCTTCCTGATTCCTATATGCCTCTAGGTGACAATTTTATAACAAACATGTATTTTAATATTCTAAAAAGCAATATACCAGTAACACACTTGTCAGTGATTGATGTGAGAATCATTATTCAAAACACTGCATATTTTCCTCTTTGTAGATGATCATTCAAACAATTTCATTCCATGAGCTTCAATTGCAGGGCTGAGGATTGTTAAGAGGACTCCATATGTTTATGAAGCAGTACACATACACACACACACACACACACACACACACACACAGGGGCTATTCATCTATTTCATATAATATGTTAGATTACAAGGATTGAGTTTTCAAAACTTAAAAGTAACATATTCTTGGAGTAAGTTCTACTTGATCATAATGAGGAAGGGGTTCTTTGCTAAATTTTAGTTAGAGAAGATTAAAAATATAAATCTTTGATTCTGTTGATCGTCTTCTTTTACTTGTTGTTTATATTTGTAATGTCACCTCTTGGAATCTCTGTTGATAACAATGTGAAGATAATTTCTATATGATAATTGTAGTTCATATGATTCTGTTGTACAACCTATAAACATATTTTGATTTAATAAGAACCTAAAATTATTATTGATCACCAATATTCCTAGAAGGACTTTCACAGGTATGCTATAATAATTAGTCAATTTATGAAGCCAGTTTATATATTTTTTCATCAATACTCTCCTTTTGAATTTAGATACAATAGAATGCAAGTAACTTCTTAAATGGTCAAAATTCATTTAGATACTTCTTAGCAACTTTTCCTGTTGCTGTGATCAAATACATGAGAGGAAGCAGCAGAAGGAAGGAAATTATGGCAGCAGGTTGTTTCATGGTGGTAGGAATATGCAGATGAGTTTCTTCTCATCCTGATGGAACAAGAGACAGATAACAAGAGAAGTCAAGATAGGCTATAAAACCTCAAGGCTTGTCCTCAGTGACTCACTTCCATCAGCAAATATCCACCTTCTAAAAGTTCCACAATTTTCTGAAACATTGCCACCAGCTGGGAACCAGGTGTTCAAACACAAAAGAATTTGGGGAAATTTCTCATTTAAACCACAAAAGAAATCTATTCACTTTCATGAATCTTATTTACAGAGAAATTGCTTTGAACTTGGCTCAAACTTTGTGTAACGCCTTTTATTTTGCACTGTCTTTTTCCTTTGAAAATGAGAATAATATGAGTATTTATTCATTTACACACAATAATCATTCTCCCATGATCTGAGACCACTGTTATTGTAACTGACACTTTGTCTCTGGTATAATCATGAAAAATGTCTCATGCTTTCCAGAAACTTTACTAATTATCACAAGACCAGGAGTCATATGAAACTTAATCTTACCTAAAAATTTTACATATGACCTAGCCCATAGTGAGATTGTTTTCCTATGTTTTACAGTCAGAGTCGAGGAACCGCTATGCTTTATTATAGTACCACAAATACTCTTTGCGATTTTGGCAAGACCCTCCAGAGAATGAGTGCATCTAGAGTCAATACGGTCTACTTCCTATTGCTAGCCTACATCTGATTCTGAATGCATTGACTTCAGGAAGGAAAAAAAATTCTTTAAGATTACACTGGAAATTTTATATTAAGCATTGTCTAAGGTATTTTTAAATGATGGTTGTCAAAATTCCCATGCTTTTTTCAATGGGATTTAGGAACAAATGAGATTTTAAGAGTGTCAGCAACTTACTTGCTTGATTATAGGGAGACTTCTCCTTGGTGCCACACAATTAATCCATGAGCCATGCTGACCTTCAATTATCTGATAGTAAAGCTTCCACCATTTGTCTGTATCATCTATGAGCTTTCCCTGAATATTGGAAACCTCCTCACCTGAATTTTAGGCAAATTTCTGTTAGCCTCTAAGTCACATCTATTCACAATGCCTGATTTAACAAAAATGAAATCACGATTAACTCCAGAGTCAAGATGCAGTGAATTATAAAATGCCATTTAATAAAATAATAGATTTAATTTTTCCATTTACATGTCTACAATACTTAATTAAAACATACTTCAAACTTTGGCTTTAACTAACATATGTTTTAATCAAAGTGATTTGATTAAGCAAATTATGTTGGATCACAGGATATTTCTATAAGATTGGAAAGTTTCATTTCCAAATATGCTAAGCTTCAATGTGTTTATTTTCCTGTACAATTATTTAGTGACTGTCAATATCAACTTGTGTTTTAGATTTCTGTGTGATTTCATGAAAACTCTCTGGCTTGTTCTCCTTTCTCTGTGACAACTACTAACAGTGCTTAATAAAAGAACATTTTCAAAGATCTTAATACTTCATGTTTCTTCTCTAACCGCATGCATTCTGCTTGTCTTAAAAGGCAGTGCCAGATCATCTGCTAGATATTATTTCCTTAAGACTCATTTTGGATGACACTGAAGATGGGAGATTGCTTGACTATAAATCTTGTGAGGTTTTATGAAGTTGAAAATATACATCCTACTAGCTAAGAGATTCATCATATCTACAAAAAAAGACATTTACAATGGAGTAATTAAATCTCTGTCTACATAACTATCTATAGCTTATGTAGTAGTTTGATTCAGGTGTCCCCCATAAACTTAATGTGTTCTGAATGCAAAATCTCCAGTTAATGAGAGTTTTGGAATTGGAACTATGTTGGAGGTGTGTTGTGGGGGGTGGGCTTATGGGGGTTATAGCCAGCTTCCTCTTGCCATGTATTCTTTTATTCAAGGTAGGGTCTCCCTCTAGCCCAGGCTGGCCCTTGCCAGTTTTTGGCAAACCTTCCTGCCACTGTTTCCAGTGCTGAAGCTTCACATCTTGGACTGTCAGCCTCTGCTCTCCAGGGAGCCATCAGGCCTTCTGGGCTGGATTGGGACTTGAGGCCTCCAGCCACGTGGACTGAACAGCTACTGGTTCCTTCAGCTGTGGGCCTGCAGACTGCTATTGTTGGACTGTCGTAAGCTACCCCAATAAATTGCCTTTTATTATACTCCATTCTATCAACTCTGTTTCCTCTAGAGAACCCTGACTAATACACCTCTCTTTTACGGAGGATAAACAAAGGCTAAGAATAGTGAAATTACTTTCTTGTCCAAGCATCCATATAGTTAAGGTCAGACTATGAGTAATAATGTGTTTGCTATATCACAAATCTACATATGGAAATCTATTTTATTTTGACCCCAAATAAGATTTTGAATGGTAATTTTTTAATATAGTTTAAGAATGATTTACAATTATTTAAGCCAGCACTATATTCTGTATGACTGCAACATACACAGTAAGGTGTGCTATCTAATATTAAACAAATTTCTTTCTTTCAATTTTCATCAAATGAATATTTTTCTTCTTGTTGCTAAGGAAAGAGATTTTTTGATAAATGTAATGTATCATTGATGTCACAGGAAATCACTAAAGTGGAAATTTTTAAGACTTTCAATCTCTTGTGAGTAAGCAATTTTCTCTAATCAAAATGTATTCAAAATTTACAAATGCAGGATTAAAAAAACATTTCTTCTGATAAGCATTTATTTTGTTTTTCAAGTATATTAAAAATAAAAATAAAGAATTTAAATATATGCTAATGTCATAGTCATTTATATTTAAAAATCTCAACTACATTTAATTAAATTCATATTTAATAAAGAAACTATAATTATGTCTTTAACAGAATGGATAATTTAAAAATCCAGTGAATTTCCATTTTGAGTGATCTTCATGGGACTTTTAAAAAGATAAATGTAATTAATATGATTTATATTTCATGTCCACACTCAAGGTTTTAAGTGACTCAGATATTTGCATTGCAGAATCATATGGGACAACAGAAAAGAGCTATTTTTAAATGTTGGTACCCAAATGTAATTTGTAATATGTAAGCAATACTGCATTTTTTATTAGGAATAATATATTACGCCTTGGGCATTTTTGATCAGTGACATCATGACAACAGCTTTTTTTCATCCTTCAATTTCAAAAAGAGACCCAAGGTATATCATGAAATCAACCTTGGATCACTTATTCACCGCTCACAGCCTTGAAAGTGACTGGCTACCTCAGGGGATCTTGTGAAGAGAGTTAACAGCCTGCCATTCAGGTGTCTTGAAATGGAAAGACAATGTCTGTGGGTAATACTGAAACATTTAGAGGCCACACACTCTGTCAACTGGTCCCAACCGGTCTACTGCCTATATGCTTGGGGAACAGAACACTAGGAACTGGCCCCTATATGTGGAATTCCTCAGAAAAATGCCCATGTTGCTTGGTTGTTTCATAGGAAAGTTGCCACAGAACATTTTTCTCTTCCAAATGTAAGATTTGAGGTCACATAATGAAATTAAGAGTTTGAAAAATCAGGGTATCTGATGATATTTAGAAGTTTATATAAATTAGTTTAGTTAATATATGTTTAAGTTTCATGTTTATGTATGTGTTTGTATCCAATATAGAGTTTGGAAAAATTTGTTAACTTTTTCTTATAGTGTTTATCATACACACCATGAGAAAGTTTATTAGGATGCTTTTTTAAATCCTGTTTGCAATGTAATGTTTTAGAGGAAATTTGAATGACATTATTTCTCAACAATCTTATGACTACATTATTGTTAGTAATGTGAAAATGTAGAAATTATATAACACTGCTGACAGCAATTTTTAGAGGTAGCCCTCATAAAATGACAAGAAGTGTGTGTTTTATGTGTTTATGTGTTTTATGACATACATGTCATGTGTGGTAGCATTGTTAGTTTTGTTCATGGATGAATACCTTTCTATAAATTTAATACACAGACTAGTGTAGCTATACATAAAATAATTGGCTGATGGGCATGAAATGTTGTTAAAATGTTTTTACAATGACACTATGAAGAAAAAAATATTTTTAAAAATATATTCGAAAACCACAAAGTGTGGGAGCAAACTCATTTTCTCTCTGAGGGATGAAGTCGGGAATATTGTTGCTTAGCTTTCCTGGCTTCTTCTTTTAACCTTTCCCAAGGTGTCCGGCTTCTAGTGTCCCTTTTCTTTCTCTTTGCCTACAAAAGGTCACAGAAAAAGCTACACAATATAGGATTGGCAGCTGAAGAAATATCCTCTCAGCAGACAGGCCATTAGTTTACAGTCTCCCTCATACTTACTAGGCACAGAACCATAGGAATGCTAAGAAATCTCTATTGCCCTCTCCCTGTTTAAACATTTAAAGATTAAAGAAAAAAAAAACCTTACCTTTTAGGTAGTTATGCATGGAAATCCTGGAGAAAATTTATTTAATTAAATGCAAAAAAAGATAGCTGTGATGATATCTATGCAGAAGCAAAGATTGACACCCATGATAATTCCAGGTATTGTCAAATCTGGCAGTTAATTCCTTTGGAAGGAGTTAAAATGGGACAATAAATTACAGAGAATGATTAAGATGAAATCATTCCAGACTGATTTTACCCCAAATTCTTCAGAGTTCCAAAAGAGTAAAGAAATTGAATAATGTGATGTAGGTTTTCAGAGATAGGGAGCTCAGAAAGTGTTTAATTAAGTTACTGTAATTATAGAAACAGTTCACTGGGGTGAGGAAAGTTTATTCCTATCTGACAGCCAAGGATCGTCACATTTTGTTGACATGCTATCTTGCATCCTTTACCTGTGCTCCTATGATCTCCATAAACCTTTTACTTTAAAAGTACAGATATTAAAATATTCCTTGTCTTCAAATTATAATTATAAAAATCCAGAGGGTTTTGGGGAAATGGATCAGCAGATAAAAGTGTTTGCTTGCAAAGCCTGACAACCTGGGTTTTAGTCTCAATTACCTGTGTAAAGCCAGATACACAAAGTGGCACATGTGTCTTTTGCAATGGCAGGAGGACCTGGTACATCCATTCTCCCTCTCTCTTTTTCTGTGTGTCTCTCTATCTCTTAAATAAATAAGTAAATATTATTTTACAAATTCTAAAGGTGATTACTGAGTGTGAGTAGGAGGTATACTTGAGTGAGAATTAAAGAAAACTGCTTGCAAATATTTTCAAATTGATTATTGAGAGCTCTGTGGTACTCATGTCCTGGGTTCTTATCTATCTTGACAAAGAATTGAGAAAGCTGACTCATGGGAAGTGTTAATGCTGAAATTTGTTTTTGGAAGAGTTAGGATTAAGAAGGAAAAGAAGCAGGATGGCCTAAGCCAAGAGAAATTTTCCCTTTTCAGAGAGACCTAGAAAATCTCCCTTGTGTGGGGAAAGGTCTTTTTCAGGAGAGATGCCTCTGAGAAAGGTGCTCACAAACATGGAAAGCAAAGCAGGAAAAGGCTCAAGCAAAAAGAAATTCTTCCCTTCCCAAGGGGAGGGGAGACCAAGAAGATCCTCTCACAAAAATAGAAGAGTAAGGAGCAAAGAGGCTCAGAGTATCTGAGAGCTCATGACCAGTCAGAGAGAATGACATGCATGGCAGGTCCATTTATAAGAATTAAGCTTCCAGTTAGAATGACGCTCATCACCAGACTCAGGTATGAAAGGGATGAACCTGATGAGTTCATGGACCCTGGAGACACACTGACTTAGAAAGGGCTCACCACTGGGCAAAACCTGTGAAAGTGAGGATGAAACAGAAAGCTGCTGCTGAAGGCACTTGAGGAGGTTGTTGCTTGAGCTCTCTTGGGTAAGGTTGGATCAGATGAGAGTTTACCTGCGGCCAGGATTGTCAAGGTAGCAGTCATGTTTACATGGGACTAGTACTAGTTAACTACTTGCCAGAAAAAAAGCCACTTTGCTTCCATTCTGTATTAAGCATATTATATAATATATATAAATTGTATTATGAATGTAGCTATATATTATATAGATGTGTATATATTATATATTACATATTATAAATTAAGCTTTTGTCTATTTACTTAACATACTTTATAACAACAAAGTGACAGTACTCAGACTGCCCATAGCATGAAGGAAAAAAAAAACACAGTATGACCAAAATAAGGTATTAGTTATCAAGAAAACTAGTATTAATAAAATATAACATATATCAATGTTGAAGAACATACAGACACATACAATAACAATATTTTATGCCTTTCATTCCATGATAGACCCATCAATCAAAAAGGAACTCTTTACAGAACAAATTTTATGTCATTATCTTTCATGTGCTAAAATTGACATTTAAATTTTAATCCATTTTAAAAACAGCAGGAAATCATTTCAGTTCTTTCTAAGAAAATATTTTCTTTCTTTTCCCTTTATATTGGGTTTTGAAATCTGTTTCCATAGAAACCATTCTATAAAGCAAGACCTTGAACCTTTATTATTTTTTAAATGTAGTAAAATGCCTTTACCATACCATTTCCTGAATTATGTAAACAATTCCCAAACAGCACTCAAAACAATTTTAAATACAGGCTGATGCTAATAATTTAATCTCTGTGATTAATAGCCAAAAAGTTCATAAGAGTGCCTTGGTGGTTTGCATGCAGAATTTTTGAATTAGAAGCTGCGAGTGACTATTTTCTCTCTCTCCATCTTTCTTTTCTCTCTCTCCCCTTTTTTCTTTCAGCATTGCTGGGGTTTGAGCCCAAAGCCTTGTGCATGCTAGGTACATATATATTCTACCTCTGAGGTTTAGCCTCACTTCCTTTTACATTTCTTCTTCCCCTGATAGTCGTTTCTTCCTTCCCTGTAATAATTTCCTATGGTTGTTTAATAAAATTCTTCAACCTTGATGATTTAACATGGAATACATTTAGGTTTTACTTATAATTTTAGAAGAGAGAAGCCCCAAATTGGTTCCACTTAGTAATTGTGCATTACTTAGCACAATTACTTACTTGTGCAGGCAGAATACCTTTTTTTTTTGCCTATGTTAGCTTTTGGAAGCCTGTTCATTCCATCGTAGTATTATTCCAAACAATTGTCTTCATTGCCACTTCTACTAGTGTTATAGTCAACCACACGCCACCCAGGATGAACCTGCAAATGAGGCACAGTTATTAGAAGAAGGAATTTATTAAAGTTACAGACCATCCAGAAAAAGTTTCATAATGCTAAAAGAGGCTGGCCAATTTTCATAGGTTTAAGGAGAGAGAGAGAGAGAGAGAGAGAGAGAGAGAGAGAGAGAGAGAGAGAGAGAGAGAGGACATTTACAGCACCACATAAACACATACACACACACACACCGGTGAAACAGGCAGAAGAGAAGAGAGCAATTTCCTTCCCCTTGAGCTTCCTTACATCCTGCCCCCTACTTAGAAGGCCACCCACTCTGGAGGAAGGGCTTACTTTGGAGGAGGCACCTCTTATTTAGTTAATCTTTTATGTAGGCAACAACAGAGACCCATTTAAGATTACTGTGGATTACTAAAAAGGTCAAGTTGACAACAAAACTTAACCATCACAACCACTGTCTGCTTTCTTCCCTAGTTCCTATAAGAAGTTGATTAATTTATCCCACTTGCCTGCATAATACAGAATAATCTCTCCATCTTACTATCCTCTCCTTTTCTTCAGTGACATGGGCAAAGCTTTCAAAGATTGCTTTCAAAGTTGTAGGTGCTGGGGTTTTTATTGACTTAGTCTATCATGTATCATTTCTTCTTTTCTTTCCCTTATTTCAACTTCTTGTTTGTACAAAGACAAAGTTGTAGCATCTTTTAAAGCGTTAGGAAATGAATAGAAGTAAATACTCTTTCCAGTAAAGATTCAAGATCAAGGTGAGTTTGAAGACAAATGAGATGTGGTACAACCATATACATCAACAAAATTACCAGAATATAAACCCAGTGAATGACGATAACAAATTTTTATACCTGCCTCCTGTAGTATATATTTGCACAAAATATCATGTGATACAAGTTTGTGACTGAAATGGTTCTGTCATGTTCCTGACCAGAAAATTAAGGTTCCTTTCAGAAGTTTTCATAGTTTTGGAACTACGATTAAGATGGCAAATTATGTGTGGGTCTATCTCCTTAAGGAATATTTTTCTATGCTGAAAAGTACTTACACTCCAGTCTGTCAGTACTGAGGGTCATAAGTCATTCCTCTGCCTTATGAAACAAGAACATCATGCAAACAAATAAAAGTTTTGTGCCACATAACAGAATTTGGTCATTGATAGTACATATCATGTTTCTGTGTTATAGGCTGCACTATGTAAAGCCATACAATGCTATTTGCACATTCTCTAAGGCACCTAAAGAAAAGTGGATCCTCATCATAATGTAAGTATCTGACTATGCCTCCCACCCCTGTAGAAACATGAGGTATCACAGTTCTTAGATATTGATGACATGGTAAATTAATTTTGTTTTCAATTGAAAGGATTACTTTTTGCTCTTCTTTGGATCAATTAAAGAAAAAAAACATGCTGCTACTTCATTGATAGATTTTGTTATTGGTGATCTGATAATTTTACATGATTTTTTCCCCTATTTTTCAGCAAATATGTTCAATTGTTTTGTGTTTTTCAAACATAAGAATATATTGTGATTTTATGTTTCTTTACTTGGGCCATAGAGAATTAAGCAAGTAAAAAATTCATCATGATTAAATAATAATATTGTTACCAATTAGTTTTGCTTTTGATTATACTAGTCTCTTCTTAGGTTATAAGAATATACAACTGCATAATCAAGTATTATTAGTGCTAAGGTTCTATTCTCAAAGTGCCAATCATTATCCACCAGAATCCCTAGAAGTTATTTGTGAGTGTTTGTTTTGCATTTATCAATGTCTTCCAAATAAATTATTTCAAATGCTATTTCTTTATTATAATTTACTCTTGTATGTTTAAAAATGAGACATTTTTGCCATTTATTATGAGGAATCTTCTTTTCATAATCTTTGCATATTTGTGTGTTTAACTTTAAAATTAATGTTTATCACAAAATACTGCATTGCGTACAAAACTATTAAATTATCAAATACTGGTGTGTGTATGTGTGTGTGTGTGTGTGTGTGTGTGTGTGTGTTCATGTGTATAAGTGAGGTCAGGTGTATGCCACATACTGTCGGTGGAGGGCAGAGGAATAATAAAGTTGGTGGTCTTCACTTTCTGCCTTGTTCACTGCTGAATTCATCAAGCTAGTTGACTTGCAGATTTATCAGAGATTCATAGCTCTTTCTTTACCCTGCATCTCACAGTAGGAGTGCTGAGGCTACAGACCCTCATGCTATGTGTCTGTCCAACTTTTTGTGGGTTCTGGGGATCTGAACTCAGGTCCTCATGTTTGCATGGCAAACACTTTATCAGATGTTGTATCACCTCAGCCCTAAATTATTAATTTTAATATCATTAGATTAAAGATTCTTTTAAAAAATTAAAATCCAGAAAACCATACTGCCTTTTAGCTAATTATTTTTAAGTATATTGGAATCGTTGACTATTAGTTTAGTCTAAAATATTTTCATTGTTTTTATTTTTCATTCAGTCAGCATTAAATCCTTATGATAATCCTTACATTTGCATGAGGAGTAAAAATATTCAAAAATATAAGTCACATTATTTCCATATGTTTAATATTGGGGTCCATTACATAGTCCTTGCTTAATAGTTTTGCTGGGATGGTGATAAGTAGAAGGAGAACAATTTTTATCCTATTTCCAAACCATAGAATCTTCATTCTCTGTGTGTGTACTTATATGTTATTATGTGTGTATGCATGTGTGGTGTGTGTGCATGTGTACTTATATGTTGTTATGTGTCTGGGTGCATGTGAGTAGGCAGGTATGCATATTTTGGTGAGTGCCTGTGAAAGCCAGCAGACAACTGTGGGTATTATCTTCAGGGATGCTCTCAACCTCTTTTTGAGACAAGATCTCACACTGGTCTGAATAGTAGCAATTGGGCTACACTAGCCAGCTAGGAAGCCCCTGAGATCTTCCTGTTTCTACATCCCCAGGGTTATGTTTACTCACATACACTGCCATAATCCTATGGGTACAGTGGATCTGACTAAAAATGTGATCTTTAAAGGTATAAAAGCCCTTGAAATTCTTTTATAATGCTGTCATGCTTAACTTTGTAATTGAAAAATGTGTCATTAATATAATGCCTTATAGATTTTCAAAATTACTCATGCTCTGTTCTTTTGGACAGCAGACTAAGTAGTTAAGGATAATAATGTTACTATTCAAGGACAATGAAAAGTGAAATTTTATAATCATGTTACCTTAAGGAAGACAGGAGAAGTCATTTTTATGTGGGTAGTTCCTGTGCATTAAATTCTAAATTACTCAGGCATCTGATCAACTCTCTTGTTCTCTTTAGATTAACTTTACAAGTGATTTGAGGGTATTAAGAAAATGATGTGTACAAATGAAGAATTGAGGAACAATTTACAATAATCATTCATCTTCTTGGAATGTAGTTTATAGAAGAAATGTGGCAGGTCAACCAGAAATGAGATATTTTCCTATAAAATAGGATTGTTACTATGGGAAAAATAAGACACAATATATAAATTCATGAAAAATAAAAATATAATTTTAGTTTGTAAAGAATTGATTATTAAAGTGTTACAGCTCTTTTAGAATTTGTCTAGCAGGCTCTCTGGCTCTCGCCGGAAAGCCCTTAAAAAAAAAAAAAAGAATTGATGATTATTCCTTAGGTGTTTTTTTTCTTTGATCCCTGATATTTAAGCTAGCAGATACATTTTGAGTCCTTAGATGCTGTGATGTGTGCTGGCATAAACAGGCATTTATTCATAGTATAAACTCTTCATAAAATCCATAGGAAATTCACATATGAATTTTTACATATGTTCCAGATGGGACTATAATTGTTAAACATACCTATAGAGTCATAAAAATGAATGCAAAGTGCCTCTTAGACCACACTGAGAATAGCATTTCAAAGTCTGCTGTTTTGTCAAAGTTAGTGAACTCTTACTTTACCTGCAATACTTGTGATATTATCTATGCATGAAAATAAATGTCCTGAATTTCATAAGAATGTAAGAATGTGTACCTTAACTTCACCATGGTCCTTGGACACTCAAATTACTTTTCCATAATAAATAATTTTTCCATGGAGTTAAGGAAATTGTAGCCTAAATAAGAAATATTCACAATGGACTCCTGAACAAAGTGATCAAAACACTGATTCCTGACTTTACTAAGTTTTCTTCTCAATTGTATAGATCATATTCCTAGTGAATATTTGGTCAGTGTAAAAAGAAATACTGTTAAATTCATTACTCCAGCATATAGATATATATATATTTCCACCAAGTCATTGCCAGATAATATTTTGGAGTCTAGGAATACTTGAGAGAAAACACTCATAATTCTATAAGGTAATAAAATATTGCATTTTTAGTCATTTAAATAAGTTATGTATTTTGTATAATAACAACAGTCTCAGCTGTCCGGGAAGCTGCTGTGTAAGAAGTGACTTGTTTGAGACATACAGGGTAGAGCTTGGACGGATAATTGTGTGTGTGTGTGTGTTTGTGTGTGTGTGTGTGTGTGTGTGTGTGTGTGTGTGTTAGGGGCATTTTATTTAAATGAAAAGGGATGTAGAAAAGGATGTATAAATAGGTATAGCAAACTCTGTGTAGTGTTATGAGTGTTATGATCATATATATATATATATATATATATATATATATATATATATATATATATATATATATATTATATAATATTTGCAGTTGCTGTGAATATTTAATGCTAAAATTTGGTCTACTTACCTCCCTGCTAATATCACCTGCCACAGATGCCTGCTTCATACATAAGGTCATGCTCTTCTACAAGGAGAAGCTCAGTGTCAATGACTTGTTAATGAGAAGACAATTACTCCATTTACAATCAATCTAAAATGATATCCCAGCTCTTAGACTCCTACACCCAAGAAGCATCTGCTTAGTGGGCAGGTTCTCTCTTTCTAGCTTGTCCTCTCATCTCCCCACAATTGAAGCTTAGCAGAGCAAGCTGTCGTTATCCATCAGCAAGAAATTCATCTCACTGCTGGGTTCAAGAGTGCCCTGTCTAAGCTGCCTGAGGATGGAGGCGGAAGATCACAAAGTGACTTACACGGCCTATTGCACTGGAGAACTGGGGAAGGGCACACATGAGCGAGAAAAGGTTGCAGATATTAGTCTCCTTTTTAAATGTGCTTTTGAAAAATTGTCACAAAAGCAACTAGAATTCATTGGATGGGCACAGCAAAGATTGAAATTTCATAATTGCTCTGATCAAAGGATAGTCAAGATGAAAAGGTTAATGGTGGATCAGTTAAGAAGCCATAGAAATAGCTACTGTGAATGATATTTAAATAGAGTGGGGAAATTTAGGAACAATACATGAATGGATTTAAAATATATTTTGGATTTGGCACAGACAAAAATTAATGGCTATGTAGGAAGACTAAAAATACAATTTCAATTGGTACTTATGTTTTTGACAACACTGCTGTCTTTTTAAAGAAATTTTTAATTGAACACACACACACCCGTGTACACACACACACACACACACACACACACACACACACACACACACACCATGTTTAGTCAGGAGGAAACTGGAATATCTCATGTTTCCAAAGGTTAGTGTTTTACTCTAGATAACAGCAATTGAACTAGACTGACTTCAAGTAATTATTATTTTTTCAATAACCTAATGGAATCCGAGGATGTAAATGCTGGAATTATCAGCTCTTAGTCACCTGGCCTTTCCCTCTTGTTACTTGAGGTTGACAGATGATGCGTGTACCATCAGAGATCATGGTTAATTTTTAAAGGGTTCATTAAAACACAAGAACTTGGACTAGTGAAATGGCTCAGCAGGTAAAACTGCTTTCAAGAGTGCTCACTGCATGCCTGAAGACCTGGGAAGTCCTGATCCACCAGAGATTGATTCCCCACTTGCCATGTGAATAGCTGGATGTGACCACACACACCTGTCAACCCAGTCATGTGGTGAACAGTGACAGGAGAATTACTGGGACTTTCTCTTCAGCCAGTCTGATGAAAATAATGTTAGCTCTAGGTTCAGGGAGCGGTTTCTCAAGAAGCTTTCAGATGTACAGTAAAGAAGGACACCTGTTTTTTCCTCTGGACTTTGCTTGTGTGTGCTCAATGAGTTACATGTGTACATACATCACATGCACACACACACATACATACATACACACAACACATACAACATATGCCACACACAAAAATCATAAATAAAACACCAGAACAATTTCTGTTATTTCTATTCTTTTATATTAATTTTTTAAATTTTTAGTCAAGATAAATGTCTCCCACAGAGTTTCTTATATCTTCACAAAAATTTGAATGTGTGCAAACATAAAACTTTCTTATCTTAAACAACCAAGGCATGGGTTATTTTTTAATAACCTATGAGATCTGAAGACGTAAATGCTGGAATGATCAGCATTTTGCATTTCCAAGTGACCTCTGCCTTTCAAAAGGGCAGAGGTTCCTTGGAAACGGGATTGCGTCTACACAAGCGGTTACATCTTCCATTCTTCATCCTAGGTTGTCTGAGAGAATTCTTATATTAGACAAGAGTTCATATTCATCATTATTCTATAGCAAGGTTAGGAATAAAAACACATCCTCATTTAGAAATGGTTAGTTTCACAAAATAAAGTATGCTACATTGTATATAAGGCCAACTTTTTATCATTCTGTGATGTTTTTGAAAATATGATTTTAAATTACCAAAACCTTTCATTTTCTTCAGCCTCTCCTCTAGGAAAGACCAGAAAGTTGTCAAGAAATAGAGAAACCCCAGCTAAATCATGGGTGATGTCAGACTCAATTAATTAACATATCACATGAAATTTTAAATACATTTTTCTTTCTTTTTTTTCGAATGTAAAAGGAAGCAAGTCAGCATGTTTCAAAGCAGTATGAAATATGTAATTAGGCCTAGAGGTGGTTACTTAAATATCTGAGAGAGGTGGTGCTTTTAACCTAACTTTCAACCATGGGAAGGAGGAGGGCTGCTTTATTCCATAGTATTTTAGTTGATAATTCTTTTATGTATGTGTCTTTAGCTTAATGAATAAATTAATAATTTAAGCAAGTATTCTGTGCCAAATACCATGCTTAGTGGTAGGAATGAAAAATTCCACCAATAAACCCTACCTTTTCAGTAGCCCAAAACACATTGCTCTATGAAATTTTCTCACATACCTATATTTAGAAATCCTCATCAGCAATGTATGTGCTACAGTGTGTTGGGAAAAATATGAAGGTAACATCTGGTTAGATAAAACATACGATTTAAACCGTATAACTGTGTAGGACATGCCAAATCATACATCCGGTGAGAGAAGTCCTACTTCATTTCCATGAATGTTTCATCAACTCACACCTGCTCTCCTCTAGTTGGGTTTGTTCAGGTTTTATAAGTATAAAAGTACATTCATCAGGGTTTCCTATGAAGACTTGCTCTTCAAAAATATACCCACATAGGTATATCCTTCCCTGAGGATTCTCCTTCCTCAATTTCATTTACCATAATAATCAAGTTCTGAGAAACAATAGAAATTTGAGGAAATATATTCTGAAAAATGAAAAACAGAAATTTGAAGAAATACATGATAATTAACTTTTAAATAGTGCACTCTTTTGGATAGTATATTGAAATCTCACACATCCCACTATGTCAAACCTGGCATTTGAATCATCTGTTTTTCTAAAAGATCCGCAGTGTATTCATTACTCAGTTTGTAAATTAGTAGCCATCTTGACTATCCAATCAACTATCAGAATAATGGAGCCTTTTATTTAGGTAACTGTCATTTTACTTAACACTAACTGCAAAGAATTACAACAGTGATGCTGGTGGTTCAAATGCCAAACACAGTGTCTGAACTGCTCTCAATAAGCTAAAGTGAAAATTTTCTATAAGTATGCATGTTTTGGAGAAAATTATTGTTGTATACAATTACAATGACTATAAATATTTATCATACAATGTACTGTTTCAGTGCATATGTAACATGCAATGATCAGTCAAGATAATTTGCATTTTCACCTGCTCATCATTTCTTTGTATTTGGACCTTGAAACCTTTTCTCTCTAGTGACTCTCAAAAAAAAGTAATAGTGTGGTGTAATTATAGTTCTGCGGGCTTTGCATAATTATGGAAACATTTAAATTATATCCATGTTGGTGCTATATATCAACATTAAACTGTTCAATCAAGCAACCAGAATGGAAAATTACCTGAGAGATGCAGAACACACAGAGGGAAAGAGAACTTTATTACTAATAAAGCTTATTGGTGAGTAGGGCTTTAATTATAAGATCACGATGAATATCATTTCTTCCTTTTATTGTTCCATTATATATGTATATATAATATACACATATATGTGTGTGTATTAATTTGAAGGGGTATTCTAAAGGGGTCTAGGGAAAATACAATTGTAATCAGCATAGGAATGGGGGATTACCTTCCCTCCACAATGTTGTTTATTTTATAAACCTGCTCTAAGCGTCACACTATGATTTGGAAGTAAAGTAAGACCTGTTTGGCATCCACCTGTAGCAATGGCACTTGTAGGTTATAGTCAGAAAGATTATGAGTTCAAGGTCATCAACTACATGGTAAGTCACAGCCTTGCCTGAGCACATGATAACTTGTTCCAAAACAAAACAAAACAAAAAATGCATAAAGACAAAAAAAGGTTTGAAATTAGCCTTACACAAAATTGTTTGTCAGAATATTGTACTAAAAAGAGTGAATTCTTTACATTAGTATCCCTGAGATAAAATGTGATTAACCATTAAAATAAAGTGGTCTGTTTTGACACATATTTAAAGTATACATTAATTTTGTCCAAACTCGGTTTTCTAAACAGCTAATGTTTTCTGCAATGTGATTGTCCAAATACTCTAAAGTTTCCTAATGTGTATCAAGTGTATCCTATGTATCTTTGGCTGAGATACATATTTGATCTCACTAAAAATGACTCATCTGAGCAAAGCCTGCATGTATTCACAACTTCTAAAGCAGTGATGGGAGATAATTAGTGAATCTTGTCAAATCTGAGAATAAGGAAAGAAAAATAACACCTTTGATTAAATAAGCTAGTTGAAAAAAATCAACTTAATCATATTCCCAACTTTCTCAGGAACACTGAAATATAAAATAAAAAAGCTATTTGATATTTTGAGATAGTTACTAAAGTAAAGTTGGACATACATTATTCATCTAGGTGTGAAAAACAAATGGCTGAATGTGGCTGTATGAATTGACAAATCTGTTAAAGGCTTTTACCTGAAAGCCAAATTTTAGCACTGAATATTTTTACCTCTATCTTTGTCTTTTTAAAAAAAAATAAAGTAATTTCATTTCTTTATTTGCAAGGAAAGAGAGGAGAGAGAGAGAGAGAGAGAGAATGGGCACACTAGGGACTCTTGCCGCTGCAAATAAACTCTAGTCACTTTGTGGATATGGCTTTATATGGACACTGTAGAATTGAATCCTGGATGTCAGGTTCTGCAAACAAGTACCTTAACTAATGAGCCACTGCTACAGTCCCTATCTTTGTAGTTTTTTCAAGGAATCGAAATATTTGTGTAATAGCATTTGTAACACATAAAGGGGCAATGAATCAGAAATAGGGATTACTACTATTTCAACTTGTTCATTTCTTACATCACTTACTTAGATTTTTGTATATTCAGGTTAATAGCTCACTCAAATATTGTATTAGCAATATTATATTAACAGAATTATATTAAAATATAAATACGCTCTGATAAAATGGTCCTCTCTTTAAAAAATGTAAAGAGAAGCCTGAGATGATGATTCTATATTTTTACTTGTAATTTAAGTAAAATTTTATTTTTTTATGAAATTTAGTGGCAAATCTATGATTTTGCTTTTTAGAGCTTTTTTTGGTTCTTTCTAGAAAAAAATCTTCCAAACTCTTCAACTTTATTTCAGCTCTCTTCTCCCGCCTTATTCTTTCTTTAATGTGTGTGCTTGTGGAGAAAACATAGAGTCTATTCTGACATGAGGGTTTTAAACTATTTTTAAAACAAATTTACCTGGCTTCCAAAATTCCATTCCTGGTTGCATAATTCCACAATGACCCCAGACTTTCTCTTGCCCTTCACTCATATTCAGGAGTGTAATATGTTGCTTATTCTGTTTTCTTTATTCAATCCAATTTGTTCTCTTTCCATTTTATGTATCTGAATCAAGCCCTATTCATGGAAACATGGTTTATTCCTGGCTTTCTGCTCCTGGTCTTGCTTCCCAATGGATATCAGGACTCTATCTGAAGGAGTCCTGCAGGATTAACATTTTCATTGCATGACGTCCTATATGCTTCTTCGCGAAGGTTTACATAACCATTCTAGTCCACATAACTCAGGCAATAAAATAAAACCATGTAAATAAGTTTTAAAAGCACAGATAATGAATAGAATACTAGATCACATAAATCACACCTAGTTGAGATTGAGAACTAAAATTAGTTTATTTGTACACAGTATCTTACTGTTAGGTGCTCAACAATAAAAAATAAGCACGTGAATTACTATTAACAAAATGTCCATTTCAAAATGTAAATTTTACATATTAATATATATTTTCAAATAGTTTCCCATTTACCAAATGCTTTAGTGGGAACCTCATGTAAGTGGATTTTAGCAAAGTGGGTTTTAAATGATATTTGACCTTGGCTTTTGGGTAGTCTGATAAGGATATATTCAAAGGTTTTACCTCATAGTGAAGAGGATATTCAGTGAGATAACGAAGTTGACAATAAAAGACAATTAAGGGGACAAAAGATAAATCTAGGTAATTTTGCAAATTTTCACAAGGAGGATATTCTAAATAGTTAATAAGTCTTATAAAAAATCCACATAGATGTGACATTCCTCTGTTTCGAAACCTTAGCTTCCAAAGTCTTCCTTTCCTTTCTTACTGTCTCAATATTAGTCAATTCTTGACAAATTGAACTAGATAGCTATCATGACTTTTAGATTTCATTTTTAGTTAGTTGTAGAATACAAATGGTTTGAACTGTATATCGGTAATAATGCATGATATATTATCTTCAGTCTATTTTCTGTAATTACCTACATAAATTATTACTGTTAATAACACAAAAATTGAATATATATCCCATAAACTCAAAGTTTAACTCTAAGTTAATATATGTCAGTGAGTATTTCTTTTATCAGGAGAACCCGGCTGAATACTACGCTATCCATGGTTCCCTGCCACAAAGACTGATCCAGACGCCCACAGAGGAGGATATCCAACTGACTGGGGATGGGGAAGGGGGGCAATGAGAAATTGGGGATAACAACTCATTGTTGGCCCACTAAACAATGTAACTCATTATGGACAATAAAAAAAGATAGAGGATAATAAGATTTTTGGGGACCAAGTTATCTACCTACAATGCCTGAACTGAGACAGATCTCAATGCTGTTCACTTTGTTAATAATAATGGAGAAAATGAGACACTGTTGGATGGAATGTGTGATCTTCTCTATGGACTAGTATTTGAGAAATAAGGCCAGATAAACAGAGCTGTCTATGTATTTTTGTATCTTCCAGCTTGCTGAACTCAAGGTATCTCCTATATATTTTGGAAGCAACTAAGTATATAGGAAGAAAAGACCTTGATCATTTTACCAATGTATTATTTTATTGTTGTTCCAAAATTTCTAGAATCTCTGAAACTATTATACTATTCTTTAAAGATTGAAATAAAATATTTGGTTTTTACACTACACATTTAAGAAATGGTGTGGTTAAGCTGAGGCTGTTGTTCAGTGTTAAAGTGCTAAGTGGCACAGGAGAGACCCCCGATTAAATCCACAGGGCAAAAAATGCAGGAGAAGAGCAGAAAGGGTAACTGGAAGGCTGAGGAGAAGAAAAGTAAGGAAAGAAAAGATAAAAAGGGAAAGATGAAGCTATCAAGGTCCATTATAGTCTGCTAAACTCTAAGCGTGGGAAGAGGAAAGAAGGGGCAGGCAGGACAGCACACCTACAATATTTAGCATGGTGCCCTAAAACTGGAGGGGAATCTCCCTGGCATACTTGAAATCACAGAGAAAATGAATATTGTAAATAGAGATATTTGTTACATTCTGGAACATGCTAAGGTTTCCTATAACTACTTTAGTCACTGTCACTGCTAAGATCAATGACTGTCTACACAGTTGTGTCCACAAATTATTTTGCTAAGAATCAGCACCATGCCAGCTGCGTACCTCACTACTCCAGTGATGAATGCACCTCATTGTACTGGTGTACTCTGGTTGTTCATTACCTGACATGGTGTTGGTTTAAAGTTTATAGAACTAATAATAATCAGAGTTCCCTGACATATGGCTATCATTGTTGGCAAATTAAGGAATGTTCGGGTCTCCTGTGCATGAAATCGTTTGTTGGTCTTGTAAAATTCCATTGTTTATTTTGAAATAAACAGTTTCTCTATGAAATGATTTGCTTAAAAAAACACGTAACAAGTATGTCTCATAGAGAATGTCTCTCTTGATGAATATGAAACAAATCCAATGCAGCAGCAAAGTACTTTATGGCATGGTGTTTCAATTGGAAATCTCAATGTTAATTTAAGTGAAAATTTAAATCAACTTTGAAGTCGTGTTTGAAGGAGGTAGTGAAACTAAGAAGGTGAGGAACATCTTTAAGGTATCTTACTTAAGGAGGTATGGACATCAATCATTTTATTAAACAGTGATTTCCAAATACTAGTACCATTAACCACTGTAAGGTAGTTTACCTCTTCAAAACCAGGTCTTCTACACAGCATCTTTTATTTGCAGGACACAGATCAAGCTGGAACTGAACTGGATGTTGTCTTGTCATTGCCTAGTTTTCATAGAGTTAGAAGTTCGTGTGAAGACTGCTAGATGATCTCACCCAGTCGTGGCCTCTCCATGAAGCAATACGGACTGACCTATCAGGCAAGATGCACCCACTGTTACAATAGTCTCATGTTGGTTATGGGATAAACAATTGCTGTCTGATTGTATTTTATGCTGCTTCACAAGAAAGAACTCATAATTTGTAGTGGAAACTGGCTAACAGCCCATAGAAGGCCCTAGACATAGGCCTTCTGAAATTGTTTTGATAATCATATGTTGTCAAACTTCCTTTAAAGTATTTATGTTCATATGTATATATCCATAGAAAGTGATGCTCTCAACCAAGGATGGAAAAATAAAAGCATCTTCTTTCTTTCAGAGCTGATGGTAGTTAATGCAGTAACTAACAGATCACAAAAAGATAAAATTGCAGAATGTGACTGTTGAGTTTTCAGCCCTATGCTGGGAAACTATCACCCATCCAAAAAGCAGGGAAAAGTGGGTAGAAAGAATTCCAGAGCTACTTAATTCTGTCAGGGATTGTGGAAAATCCATGAAAATTCATAGATATGAGAGTTCTACCATTTACGGAGCCATAGGATACATTTTTCTATGTGATGGGTGGTGATAAATGTTATCACAGAGAATTAATCAAAATTCAATGAACCCCATATTTATGGACATGATAAGAGAGAGAATAAATCAGTCATTGAGTGTCTTACCCTTGTGTATGAAATAATAAACATACAATGACCTTTGTTTTGTGACAGCAATAGAGAATTAGAATAGACATATATATCTATTAGTGAAAGGCTGAATAATAATTTATTTGTATAAAATAGCATAAGATACATTATTGAAAAATAATTAGGTCTTTATACAGACCAAGATAGATTAATCTTTAAAACAGGTTACATTAATGGGATAAGATAAAATCAATGTATGTAGATTACATGTTTAGACAGTACTATATATAGGTGCATGTCAATAATATATCTTAGAAAACGAAAGCTGTATTCTGGCTGCATAAGAAAATTGAGTCATTGGTACTCTTACAATACAGTGAGAATATTTATATTTGTATTCACCATACATTATTTATTTTAGATGATAAAAAGGAATGCTATCTAGGGAAATCTACTTTTGCTGAAGATAAAAGTAATATGCTCTATGTCCTGAAATGCTACAAGGTGCACTTTGTATTTTAAAATAAATGTTATTAAATTTTACTCATGAGTCAGTTTAATTTAATAAATTTCACACATGAATGCTATTATAAACAATCTTGGAGATCATTTCATAATCATCTCAGGGGTCAGTGATGGAGTATTAAGGCTAAAATGTTTTTTTGAGATACATAGCCATGACTATGAAATCTACCCTCAAGTAATACTATAATGCATCTTGTCTTTGACTAAGCTTAGAAAAATTAACTTGAGTAATATCCTGGTCATTGATAAAGTATAATATCACCACTGAAGAGGGATTTCATTAAAAGGTGAACATTAATGGTCATCAGTATTCATTCTTTTATGTTTTTCTTTGAATTATGTTTCCTTTTTTTCTTTTTTTTAATTGAATCAGAAGGTCAGGAGGAATACTTTTGGAAACTATCCCCTGGACAGTGTTTATTCTTAAATATTTTCTTTACAAACATTCAAGGATGACTCTAAATATTACCTGTTTTTTTAAGAAAATGACACGTGAGTAAAAGTAACAATTACATTGTTTTCCAAAGTCTTGTATTAGTAGTTGGGATAACAGAACCTTCAAAATATGCTCAAACAATGGTGCTGAAAGCTTACATAGCTCACAGTCTCCATTCTTACTCTGAGTCTGAACAGGGTCACTCACACCTGCAATCCAAGCACTTAGAAGGCAGAGGCAGAATTGACATGTATTTGAATTACAAAGTGAGTTCTAAAACTGAGCTATAGAGTCAGCTCATCCATTTAAAAAACAAGGCAGAACCCTATCTGCTTAGCACATTTTTGAGAACCCAGGAATAAGAAATCTGATTAGAAAATATCAGAGCACACACATTATAATGTACTCACAAAACTTAATGCTACTTTTACCATGATTTTAAAATATTTTTTTAAGAATTTAATGAAGAAACAAGAGGATAGTTATACATAACTCAGTTGCTATACAAGAAATAAAATAAACTAAGTGTGAGTTTTATTGAATTAAATGGAATAATTTGAACAAAGTTAAAGACTGTTAACAAATTACTAAGGAATAAAATTACACACTCCAGTACTCACCTCATTATGTTCAGTCAAATTAATTTCCATAGGATCTCTATTAGGATAATAATCACTTATGGCTGATAACATCTGTCACTAACTTTTTAAGTTAGGATTTTCTGGTATAAATGTAAGAACTCTAATGTAGAGAAAATTAAATGGGTGTTTCTGTGTTTACTTAGTACTTCTGTGTTTATTTAATGCCAAGCCAGGAACTGAAAAGACAATAAAAACTCCAGACTTCTTGGCCACACATAAAAACGAAAGAAGCTTGGGAGATAACACAGTCAATAAAACACTTGCCTTGCCAACTTTAAAGACCTGCGTTTGATCCCCACAACCCTTATAAAAATGCTGAACATGGTGGTACACTTATCTAAGCATAGGGGATTGTCATAGTCAGTTACATGACCCTGGGATGAATCTCTAAACAAGGCCAGTTTATGGGAGGAAAGGATTTATTGAAAATACAGATTCAAGGAAAGTTCCATAATGGTGAAAGAGGCTGGCCCCCTTTCACAGGTTCAAGCAGAGAAAGCATCACACACACACAGAACAGCAAAGGGACAAGGGCCTCTTTTATTTTTTATTTATTCATTTTCCAGCAGAGAGAGAGAGAGAGAGAGAGAGAGAGAGAGAGAGAGAGAGTGCACCAGGGCCACCACCGTGTGGGTCTGGCTTACTTGGAACCTGGGGAATTGAACCTACGGCCTTAGGCACTGGAGGCAAGTGCCTTAAACGCTGAGCCATTTCTCCAGCCCCGGGACAAGTGCCTCTTAATCCCTAGCTGGTGGCACTGTTTGGTGGTTTGTGGAGCCCCTGGTAGGTAGAGCTTTGCCACTGACAGCAGGCACTGGAATATTTGTTAGAGATTTTTGACCCTCTGCTGTTATCTCTTTACTCTGATACCTTCATCTCTCAAAATGCATATGATTTTGTCATAAAATTTGTACCTGAATTTCACTATTTGCATTTTTGTAGTTTTGCATCATTTGAGAAAATAATTAATACATAGTACCTTTCACATTTTGTCAATGCTTAATATACATAGCTGGTATCCATTTTTTGGAATTAAATTTTACCCTGAGCACACATAAAATGAAGCATTTCATCTTAATTTATCTCTTACTTTATGACAGTATTAGTCCCCTGCAATGATAATTGGGAATTTTCATTTAAGTGAAATATTCAAGTAGACGAGCACATTAAATTTTCATCAAACAGCTGTTTGACCTCGTTCACCAGATTTATCTAAAGCACTTGGAATACAAGAAGGAAATCGAAGCTTGGCACTGTGTGAGGGGCCCTCCACTGGTCTATGGAGTAGACCTTCCAACCCCTTGTAAAGTGTTTCCCTCTCAGTTCTGTGTAGCAACAAGTCTGTTTCCCAAAAGATCAAAGAGTAGTAGGCTTCTGCAGTGAAATCTTCACACCTCAAAGAATATAGAGCTAACCCTCTGAAAAGACAATAAATTCATAGATGGATACTAAAATATCTCATAATTCATACATGTTCCATGTTGCTCACTCTGTAACGCCAATTACACTGAGGAACAGACATGTAAATGTTCAAATGAAATTCCTTCTGATATGCAGTTTGGCTGTAGAAAAAGTTCTAGGTGGGCCGGAGAGATTGCTCAGTGGTTAAGGACCCTGCTTGTAAAGCCTAAAAACCCAAGTTTGATTCTCCAGTAACCATGAAAAACCAGATGTCCAAAGTGCCACATGCATCTGGAGTCTGTTTGCACTGGCTGGAGGCCGTGGTGTTCTAATTTTTTTCTGTCTCATCCCTCTCTCTCTTTCTCTCTCACTCTGCTTTCAAATAAATTAAATAAAAATAGTTTTTAAAAGTTCTGTATGATTATTTTAAAGTTGCCTCATAGGTGGGATTTAAGTCAGAGGGTAGTCTGTCTTCCTGTTTGCCATCACTTATTTTCAATGTCCCTATGGGTGTATTTTCAAAGGGCTCTGACACATCACATCGACAGACACTGTGATTATATTTCACTGGATTCTTCCTCAATCCCAACTTGATCAAGGGTGGGAAGAGTTTGATATGTTATTTTTAGGATGCCTTGTATGAACTGCTCTCCTATCAACTTCACTTTTTATTGTCCACACATAAAGATTTCCACACTTGAAGATTCTACCCTAGATTATTTTTGTACAGAAACTTGATTTTACTTTTTGTTTCTTTCCTTTCTGCCAGAGTGATCAGTGATGTTTGACCCTGTGACTGCTATGAAAGCCTGACCACCAAGACAATCCTTTGTGTTCAAATCACTGGAATCCAAGGGAAGGTTGTTACTGGAGGATAATCTACCCTCAAAAATATAACTTGCTAGCAATTCTGAAATTACTGGGTGATCATCATTGTGAATAGGTAAACATAGAGAAGTGTACAAATTTATTTACAAATATAGGAATTTGTTGAATGAATAAAATATCAATGAATATCTGTGCACATATTGTATCTGGAATTCTACCATTCCAAAATATCACCAAGGCTATGTTTACTATTCCATCACAATATTAGAACTTAAATTTCCTGTTTAGACTCAAGGCTGAAATTAACATTAAACTTCTTACACTTGACATGCTCAGACAATGATGAGTTTGAAGGGGAATGATCTGCATTTAATGCCTTGAACACCCCATTCCTTAGCAGTTTCTATTTAAAGCAATAGCCTTTACATGGCATTTTAGAACTTAGTGCTTTTACTAACTTCAGCCACTATTTCATGGACTGAAGGTTTTCAATCCTTTGAATTTTTTT
>PVHP010007296.1:0-11936 GCA_004024765.1 Zapus hudsonius | reverse complement strand
GCCATCTTTCCAGTCCTAGCCTTAGGTTTTTTTGATTCTCTTACATATAGCATAAACATATTTTGGGAGACTCCATTATGATCCTATACTGCTCCAATTACAAGTAAATGTGCATGTTCAACTTTAGTGAGTTTAGCAAAAACGAATCAGATCATAAATTAACTCAAACTATGTTTGTCCATGAAAACAAATAATGTGACTCGGTTTCCCAACGTCTTTACAGTTCCAGATTAAATTATGTTTACATAAAGATTCAGTTACTAAATGAATAATAAAATGTTCATGGATCCAATATCTGCAACAAACATGGACTTGAAGGAAAAAATCAGATTTTTGGAGTTAAACCTTAACTCAGAGCTATTGTCTTTCAGGAGACTTTTCCCTTGACTTTATGAGCAACTGGGTTCCTCACAGTAAAACATTTGATAGTAATAAAAGTCAGCACAAATTCATTGCCCACCACATGCCAGGCATCTTGGTAACAAATCAGGTTCATTAAGTTCTTTGAATCCTTGCAAAAACTGTTTGGTACAAATATCATAGATGTATCCCCCCTTAATCTATGACATAGACGCAAACCACAGGTTAGCCTAATGTCCCTCAAAGATCATTTTTAGACAAAGTCATGAACTTAGAAATATTTGTTTTCACTGATTAAATTTCTGGTGGACTGTACACATATTTTGTGTTCTCATTATGGCACAGCCATTGAGAAAGTATCATAGTCACATGAAATCAATGCATTTGAATTGATTTAAATACTTATGGAATCTTTGTTTCTGTCAGAAACAAATGAAGGGAAGGAAGAGAGAAAAGGAGGGAAAAAGGAAAGAAAGAAGGAAGGAGAGAGGGAAGGGAAGGTTACCAAAAAGATTTTAAAATCTTCATAATTTGAAAAAAATATAATTTGCACCATATGATGTTATATTATAGATTATCAATTTGATGGAGAAAGTTTATTTTCAATAAAATCCATCTCACAATATCTCTAAATGCTCCTTATTGGGAATTTTTTTAATGTCCATAATGAGTCACATTATTTAATGGGCAATGAGCCACTATCCTCAGTTCCCCAATGCCCCCCCTCCATCCCCAATCAGCTAGACATCCTCATCCATGGGCAGTCTGGATCAGTCCTTGGGGCAGGGGACCATGGATAGCCTAGGAGTCACCCCAGTTTCGCCAGCCCTAGTATGTTGTTACTGAGGGGGGCTCTGTGACTTTGGGTATTCTCCCCCACCAAGACTCTCACAATCTCTCCACCCCCTCTTCCACTAAGTTCCCTGAGTGGTGGGTGAGTATTAAGTCTGCTTTATGAAGTTTTGAGGTTTTGTTTACAACTCTTAACACTGTGCACTCATTCAATGGCTTTGTTGTGAGCATGTTTCTTTTGAAGGTTCATTTTCTTGCCCAAGTATCATACTATCATATCCTAATGTGTATCCATGAAAATGTCTTGTTTTGTTCTCTTCTCTTCATCAACAAGAATAAGCTCTTCACTCTTCTTGTCTTGGGAAAAGAAACATGAACCCAAGTCATAGCCTAGAATGCAGGAATCGGTAACCTAGAACCCATATAGAGCTTGAGCACAACAAACCTCATGCTCACTGATGAGCACACAGATTTGAAAATACTGTAGGATGACCAATACACCATGACAACATCCAGTCATCTATCCCCAAATTCAGAAGTTTGGGAAACAACTCTACATTTATTTACATTTTGTCCAGGGATTTCATCAGATTTTACTATTACACAAATAGTAGCTGAGGAGTTCTTGCTAAAATCCTAGATTCCATAGTCTGCATTCTGTTTTATTAGGTATGTGGTGGGTTCTAGTGTGTGAAATTTTAATTAGAAAATCTCTAGAATTTTAGGTTATTGTTATTTTGAGAACCGAATTTTGAAAGAAAGCTTCCCATTGCACTCATTCTTGCAATGATATTTACTTCTACAAAATTTCTGGGATTGGTAATGAGGAATAAATTGCATCTTAAAAATAAATGAGCAGTATCTATGTTTACATTCAATTTATGTGTTGTAGCACATCTTCCAAAATTCATAAATTTCATTTGAATTAGCTTTTATATTAAAATTGATATAGACAAAAGACAAATGCTCAACGTAATATAGAATGTGTATATCTGCCACTATAGTCACTACATTTACCTGTGATAGTTATGGTATTCCCCATAATCTGCCATCTTCTGCAAACCCTTCAACACCCTTTTTACTTAAATGAAATGATAGTTTAGATATAGTTCTGTAATGTACTATGCCTACGTAACAATATTCTAGATGTCTTTCTATGTAACTACAAGGAGAAAGTAACTCACCTTTTTAGACACCACTATAAAATAATTACTATGTATAGTTTGTAGTTAATCAACTATATTCCTAATGTTAAGACGAATTATAGGTGTGTTATTCTTATAAATATGGCTGAATCTATATCACCCCCCCATACACACACATCCATACACACTTAAAAAGTGCATTTCTTTTGAAAGATAAGATGACTAAGTGTCATCTTTCAGTATAATTGTTCCCCATTTGCATATCTCAACTGAGTCAGCATTTGAAAAGTCACAAGGTCTTCAAAGTCTTCTTGAAAAATAATGGTATATGATAACAGGGATCATTCCCTGAAAATGAAATTTAAAAACTGACTCTATTGATGGATTTGCAATTTCCTTCATTCTTGTTAGATGATGAGCTTTGCTTTTTGATGTGAACATAGAGACATAGCAATCATTATGCAAATATGGCTGCTTTTTCATTACCATCTAGGCTATTCACTTCTTTGCACAAATTTTTGCCGAGATTATCTTTCATTAAATGAGACTTAATAGTGACCTCTGTAGTCCACTCTCACAGTAAAATCTCTCTGCTATTCTTTTATGATTTTCATTATATGTTCTGAATATACTTTTGATGAGCTCACTATAAAATTCTAGGATGCATTAAATTGTTCAAGTTTTTTAAGCATTTTAAATATCTACAGTGCCTTGCTAAACCATAGTGAGTTCTAATCTCCTTGCATTTAGGCAATCAAATAACTTCATTATTTGTTGATGTTTATTCTGTCCGTTATACTTGTTTCAATCATATTGCTTGTGTTTAGATTTTCCTGGCTCTTTATGTTCAAATACCAAAACCATGCAACAAAGATGCTCTTCCACAATGCTTAATAAACTGTATACTGATTACTTGATTTTAAATGCTTTATGATGGCCCATTTCCATAAATCAGATGCTTGAATGTAAACAACCATCAAGTGAGTCAAAGTTGCTTTTGTGAAAGACAAACAACATGGAAAACATGGAAGAGTCTTGGTGCACTATTTTAGGGGTACTACTTGACTGCCTTCATGTTTATACCACATTTATCTAGAGTAAAATTTGGCCTTCTTCTCACATACAGAAAAATTCGTGGTATTAGCCCTGACCCCTTCATCTGTCATCTGGAAATGTTTTCAAAGAAAAGCATGGTATTGACCCATTTTATCAGTAGGTGTTGGTCATTTGACTTTTATACTATTTATATTTGCTCAAATCCATTGGAACAAAGACTTCACCTTTTAATTTCTAGTTATTTTAAATATATACAAGTGACTTGCTGTCTTTGTTATAAATGGACAAGTATGTTCCACCTTAAAGTAGGGACCTCTCTTTCTCTTTCTCTCTTCTTTTGTGTACAAGTATAAAATCCTCAGCATGAAGTTCTGCAGTTTTCTCATGTAATTGATTCTGGCAGAAGAGAGGGGTTAACCACCCCAGACTTTTTAGTTTTGATATCTTTGCAGGAATATTTTTTAGCATTGATAATCTGATATATATTTAGTTTGATTTAAGAGATAAAGTATCTTTTCACTCTCAGTTCCTATTTACAGAGCCCAAAATTTTCATGGTCTATATCAGAAGGTAGCAGACCAAATCTCTACTTTAATTGATCATATCAGCCCAGAAGTTGTTGGGTTTAGATAGCACACCCTGTGATTCAAGTCTGTATTGCCCAAAGTACATACAAATTGCAAAATAATTCCACAGAATAATACATGTTGGTCTGTCACATGTGTATTGTGAAAAGTGGTTATTTAAGTAAAGAAATAAGTATTTCATATTTAAAAATTCGTATAAAAAACTGAAAAAATCAACTCTAAATCATTGTACTGTTTAGATTTCTTAACTTTGTATTAACAATTTTCATATTTAAATATATTCTAATTTGACAATAATCCCTTCCTATCACATTCTGTGTTCTCTCTTCCCTACCTACTTCCATTAACCAAGTTTTTTCCCCCAACTATTCCCTCTTCTATTACATGTCTGTTTTTGTCCTTCTCCATCATGCATGTCAAAGTGTTGATGCTCAATGTTGTGCATCTCTGGTGAAAGTAGACAACAACAGCTACAAGGCCATCAATGAAATGGTTTCTTAAGGAGCAGGCGACAGTGTCTCAAAGCCTTCCCATCCTGTCTCTTTCATTCTTTCAGACCCCTCATCCACAATGTTCCTTGAATGAGAGGAAATGATAGAGATGTCTCATTTAGTGCTGTGTACTCAATGGTCACTTAGAAAAATATGTAACCTCCTTAGTATCCATCATCACTTTCAAAACGAAGCCTCCCTGGCCAAAAGTCTGAGCAATACGAACAATAGGCATAAACATAATATAAAATTTTATGGTGCAATTTGATGAGCTCAACATATTTATTCAGTCAAATGACAGTAATAGCTCCTATCCCCCAGGGTCTTTGACCAACCCAGCCTAGGTTTTTAGTATCAGGCATGGATTCCTTTCCAGGGCCAGCTTTCAAAGCCAATCAAGGGACAAGTTGCTTACCGCCATAACAGACATGCCACTAGTGTACAAATTGGCTCATCTTGGCTACAGAGTGGGTTTGTAGCACCCAGAAAGGATCCACCACTGGGTAAGCCTGCCAATGATTTGTCTCTTCTAGCAGCCGACACCAATCTGGATACTTTTACTTAATTGTTCATTTATTGTAGTTGATAGGCTGTGGACAGTTTATTCTACATGTGTATCTGAGTGCAAAATTGTTTTCTACTTCAAATCACAGATGTAAATAAAATGAGATGGGAAATGTTGATATTGTGACTTTGGTTTTAACAATGTTAGTATAAGGTACAACCACCTATTATTAAATTGTTTCTACTCAGAGCGTTAGGAATTCAGATCACTTTTGGTGTTACTTTGCCACTGTCTCTTCTTGAGGTCTGAATTAATTGGGACCCATGAAGTAAATTAGCAAAGCAAGGCCTGAAATGACATCTCTCTGCCATCATGACAGCAGAATGAAGCCTCTCAATTTTCATGTAAAATATTTTTGAAGACAAAGAGGAAATTAAATGAAACACAAATAAAAAAAGCAAAAAAGCAAATTATTTCTAAAGTAGAATAGAATTTCTTACTAGATAAGGGTTTACTGTTTTGAATCAGGCCAGAAAGTAATTACTCTTGGATTATGGACTATAGAGTCACATTACAAATTCTATACTATAGCCATTAATCAAAGGTCATTTTAGATTACACTGACCTAATGAACATGTATGTGTTTCCATAAAACTTTTCCTACAAAATCCAAGGCCAAACCAGTTTAATCCCTGGGGTGTAGCTATGCAACACGTGCAGTAGCTTTAGTGCACACTATAGTACATGGACAAATAATTTCCCTAAATATATAATAGCAACATATCTAATAACAGCACAGGCACACACACACATGTATACACACATGTATGGTGTTCATCTAAAGCAACAAAATAACCATTTTAATAAAAAGGAAGAAATGGACGTGATGTCCTCTTTCCCCTTTACCTCCCTGTCTCTGATTTTTCAGGTTCAGCCAAACAGGCGAGAGGAGAAAAGAGTTGAGGCTACCTTTCCTTGATTCTCTCCTGCCTTGTATCCTTCATGATAGGCCTTTGTTATATCAGGAGGATCACCTCTCACAGTTCCCCTCCCTGTATTCTGGTAATTACTCTTTCATTTTTCACTTTCAAAGGGAGAAATAAATTCCCAACTTTTCTTAGAACCTGGGTTGGTGCACTGTCCTTGGTTGGATTCTCTGAACCTGTTGGTAGATGAGAAAGGGCATACAACTACACTCTGAGTTTAAGATGATGGAAGGTTGTATCCAGTCTCTTGGAGAGATGAGAATATATCATTCAATGTATAAATCATAGGAATAAATGGGCACGAAACTGAAATATATTTTATTATGGATACTGTTCTGAAGTCCTTAAAATATTTTGTCTCAATTTTACAAAATTGCTACAAAATCTATAAAATCACCTTTCAACTATTATTTTCACATTTATAACATCAAAAAGAAAAGGTTTCATAAAATCAAGGTTTTATATAATCACTCTTTTCTTTGGGTTATTTTCTCTATGTATCTTCCCTTTTATAGATTTACAGGGCTTTTAAGATGATATTACCTCTTTGCATCTGTTGTTATTTTATAATGACACAGGTAATGATTTTTAAATATCTAAAATGCTTTGACACCAAAAACAAAAGGAAAAAATATCATTCAATTTAGATATATACGATCCTTCCATTCCAAACACACATACACACACACACACACACACACACACACACACACACACACACACACACCAAAAAAGAGAATTTCCCACAAACATACATCCTTTAGACAAGTAGGCATTTCCTTTATAAAAACCTTTTAGAAAATGTTTCAATGTTTTTACTTTAGGCAATACCATACTTGAATTACCTAGTTGGATATTCATACTACTCACTCACCATCCAAGTATGAGAAAATGCCTCCTCTAAAAGTAAAAGTCCTAATTATAAGGAACTACTAAAACCTTACTTAATATTTTGGAATTATTAAGGAAAATGACATATAGATATGCTTAAGAAACATTCATAATCACAAGTGATTCTAAAGCTATAACTTTTTTAATTGATATTTTTATTATCCAAAATTAGATACATTGTATTAGTAAATATTGCATTGGTGTCCCCAATTCCCTCCTCCCTGTGCCAAATCCACTGGGTATCCTCCTAGGTGGGCATACTGAATCTTTCCATGGGGTAGGGGGTTATAGATAGCACAAGAGGCAGCCAGGTTTTCCCCCACACTTGTGTGTTAATGAGGGGGGAAATGTCTCTGGATATTCTCCCCCACCATGACTCTTACACTCTTTCCAACCTCTCTTCTGCTTAGTTCCCTGAGTCATGGTGGGTGAGTTTTAAGACTGCTTAATTGTTGAGATTTTTATGGTCTCTGTACTTCTGCTTTAGGTCATGTCGGAAATCATTGGTGTCTGTCACACTGACTTATCCTGGGTTGAGTGATTAGCTGTGCTGATCTCTTTGTATTTCATTACTCTCTCAAGGGTTTCATTTGGGGTCTACACTATAAGCCTGGGGTGGTTTGTCACTTGCCAGGATGTCAGCCATTCGCCTGTAGCTCACTGGTGGAGTTGGAATGACCTCGGCTCTCTCACAGTCTTCTGAAAAATATAAACAAACAGGATCTCCATTGGAGTGTGAGGTCAATATGGGTTAAATGGAACACACATTTCTAATTTGGCAATATTCTATTGGGATTAGCCTCTCTGTAGTTCTCTAGTAATGGAAGTTTTTCCTTGGGAGCCCAAGATTTTGGTTTCCATAGGATTTTGCCCTGAGTCCCAGTTCCAGTTAAAGGCTCCTTAACACTGAGTATATTTCTTGGCCAATTTGAAAGCTGTTGACTACTCTCCCGAGGATATGGCGCCTCTATTGCCCAAGTGATCACTTCTTGGCTCGCTGATCTCTCCCAGGAGGCAGTGTGTTCATCCTTTTCATGGAAACAATCTGCATCATATATCAGTGGTCTCTGCTTTCTCCAAATATTATTTCCCCTGGCTGCTTATGTAGCATCTTCCAGCCCTGCATATGCTAGCATCTGGGGGTTGGTTGCCATTCTGGATCTTGCAGGGTCTCTTGGTGTTATACAGTGACTTTCCCACCACTCTTTTTCTATGCTTGAAGAAGCTTCAGAAGGAGTGTTTTCAGTTTTATGATGAAGGTTTGGTAGAATTCAGCTGAGAATCCATCTGTTTCTGGACTTTTTTCCCTTTTGGGAAGGTTCTTGGTTACATTTTAAATCTCCATGGATGTCATAGGTTTATCTAGGAGGTTTGTCATCTCTGGGTTAAGCTTCAATAGTTGGTAAGTGTCCAGGAATTCATCCATTTCTTCCAGGTTCTCCAATTTTGTGGAGTAGAGGTTTTGGAAGTATAACCTGATGATACTTCCAATTTCATTCGGGTCTATTGTGACTTCTTCCTTTTCATTACTGATTTTGCTGATTTGGGCCTTCTCTCTTTTTTTGTTTATTTAGATTGCCCAAGGGTTTGTCAATCTTATTTATTTTTTCAAAGAACCAACTCTTTGTTTTATGTATTTTTTATTTGTTTTCTTCATTTCTAATTCATTAATCTCAGCTCTGATCATAATTATTTCTTTTTGCCTTGAGCTCCTAGGGTTGCATTGATCTATTTTTCCAGTGCCTTTAGTTGGGTGGTTAGGTGATTGATTTGAGATCTCTCCATCTTTGTTACAAAGGCATTTAAGGCTATGAATATCCCCCTTAGGACTGACTTCATAGTGTCCCATGGGTTTTGGTATCTTTTGTTTTTATTATCATTTACTTTTAGATAGTTTTTTAAAATTTCCTTTTTGATTTCCTGAATGACCCATTCATTGTTTAAGACTGTGTTGTTCATCAACCAGTAATTGGTACAGCTTCTGTGGCCCCTCTCATTATGAATTTCTAATTTAAATGCATTGTGGTCTCATATGATGCAGGGGCTATGTTGATCTTCCTCAACTTGTTGAGGGATGTTTTAGGACCTAATGTGGTCTATTTTTGAGATTACATTGGCTACTGAGAAGAATGCACATTCTGTTTCCTTGGGATGAAATGTTCTGTATAAATCTTCCAAATCTAGTTGTTCTATGGTGTTGTTAAGCTCCATTATTTCCCTGCTGACCTTCTGTTTGGATGATCTGCCTAGAGATGATAGTGATGTATTAAAGTCTCCTACTATGATGGAATTACAGTCTATTTCTGTTCTATTTTGAGTAAATTTTCCTTTATGAACTGTGGTGCACCTGAATTTGAATATTTATGATAGTGATATCCTCTTGTTGGATCATTCCCTTGATGAGTAAGAAGTGACCTTCATTGTCCTTTTTAATTGATTTTGGTTTAAAGTCTATATTCTCAGATATTAATATAGCCACTCCTGCTTGCTTTTTATTTCTATTTTCTTAAAAAAAATGTTTTTCATTCTTTCACCCTGAGGAGATCTCTGTCTTTAGAATTGAGGTGCGTTTCTTGAATGCAGTAGATGGAAGGGTCCATTTTCTGATCCACCCGGATAATCTGTGCTTTTTTATAAGGGAGTTAAATCCATTTATATTTAGAGTTATAAATGTGAGGTTTGCCTTAAGCCCTGCCATGTTAGAGGGTTAGGGGAGTTGATGCCTCCTGTGCTGTTATTGGCCCAACAATTATGATTACTGTGCTTGTTCTCCATTAGATTCCTGAGGTAGGTTGTTTGTCTCTTCTGTGTGGTATTCTCCCTTGGTATTCTCTGTAAGTTTGGCTTTGTGTTCATATAATCACAGAGCTTGCTTTTCTCATGGAACACTTTCAATTCTCCATCTATTACAAGGGACAGCTTTACTGGTTAGAGTAGTCTCAGTCGGAATCCATAGCTTTTATGCCTAAAAAACATTGTCCATGCCCTTCAGGCCCTCATGGTTTCTACTGAGAAGTCTGGTGTAAGTCTGATGGTTTTGCCTTTATAAGTGATGCAATGTTTCTCTCTTGCTGCCTTGAATACTCTCTCCTTACTTTCTGTGTTAAGCATTTTAACAAAGACATGTCTTGGAGAGATTCTTCTTTGGTCTTGTCTGTTTGGAGGCTGCCCATACAGACTTGTGAGAGGGCTAGAGCTATATCTTTTGAACTATAATTTTAATGTAGAATTTTCTATATGTTCAGCAGTCTTTATCACAGAATCAATAAGGTCAGAGTGTCTCCATTTCCATCACACAATTAAAATTCTCAAATCTTCCTGGAGCCTTAATTCAGTATTCAAGAGAGACACAAGTTGTACTAAGAGTATCGATATCACTTCTTCTTTTATGATAATAAAGTTTGGTAATTGACGAAGCCTCTCCGAATCTCTGTCCCTGTATAATACAAGTAGAAGAGGGAGCTGCATGTCTGTCTTGTTCTGAGACTTAGGGTTGAGACAAGGGCTTAGGGGCAGACAGTTACTATCATACTTGTTATATTTACCTAAATAAATATATTACTCTCAAAAGCTATAACCATTACAGCTTAGATCCACTTACGAATATGTCATGCTGAAGTAATGATGATTTTTGGGATGGAACGATAAATAGAGCATCTGTCCCCCTTATACTGGCAACTCTCCTTGCCCATGTTTTCAAGACCTGAAATGGAATCACCATCACCACAGGCCTTTAGGAATTTAGATTCTATAGATATTTCACACACTTGCCCATACTATTAAGTCATTTATAGATTTGCCTGGCCAGAGTGGTCATTCCCAGAAGCAGAAAGCCCTCATTTTAACTTGAAACTTCACTAAAATATCATAGAGTTTTTGCTGTTGTGATATATAAGTCTAGGTTCAAACAAATCATGGAGTTACTCATCAGTGAATCCTCATATGTATATATGATAAATCTGATAAGATATACATTCTTACTTTATATTATTTCTTTAAAAAATTACTAGCATATATTCATAAAAATTGATGGCTTTCATAATGACATTTTCATGGAACAGACTGGTCAAAACAAAGGCATCTGGTTCCAGAGTAATAAATATTAAACAAAGAAAATAAATAAATAACTGGAATAAAATGGGTTAAGACATGTAGCCCAGGAATAAGGTGCTTGCTTAGTATATATTAAAGCCTGTGTTCCATTCCCAGCACTGAATAAAAAAAGGAATAAAAAAATGGAAAATATGCTTTCTCTTTTTATAATGTGATTTTTCTCTCAGCTAAATGAAGCAGACCCTGAAAAATCTCCTGGCCAGATTATCTTCTCATCTCTACAAAATTTATAACAGGAAAAGCAAGCCATAAGACATAAATATTTGAGGATCTGGGGCAGGATAGATCCATAAATGAATCAGCACTGAAATTGTTTGCAACTGATCATAACCAATTACATTCTTAATCATGTTGTTCTTCATACAAAAGAGGCAAAGAAATTACATCTCAAGTTGCCAACCACTTGCCAGGATTTGCCTTTTGTTTCTGGACTTCCTGGCAGCTCTTCTCTGATCCATTCAATGCCCTTCAGATCTTCTATAACTTTGTATCAGCACTCACCATGTAGGAAAGGACCTGCACCAGGGTCCTTTGATTTTTCATTTCAGCCCAGGTTCTTCCTTATCCTGTGCAGATCTGTGTCCTCACGTGTCAATTTATGTATTGAGTTTCCATATGCTCTATTCAAAATCTCTAAGAAGGTCTTTCAAGGTTTAAAGAACTGTATGTTCATTTCTCTCTATATTTCCACCTGCCAGGATAATATAAAACCAATGTATCATCCTGTAACTGTTTAAAAATAACACAGATGCCATCGTGCTTTCTTTCATTAAGATTTTCATCTGAATCCTTCAAAGCAAGGGGAAAATGATTTTTTATATATTTGATCTGACAAAGATTGATTGCAATAGACCAAAAATTCCTAGAATCCTTCTCAGTAGAGAGCAGCACATCATTGACATACCTGCACTTGGGATTGTGATGTTTATTAACATAACATATGCTGGCTTCATGTATCATGTTTCCCCTAAATACAATAGGTGTGAAAATCACAGCCCTGCTTAGCATTT
>PVHP010007295.1:0-58144 GCA_004024765.1 Zapus hudsonius | reverse complement strand
CAAAGCCAAGGACACAAACCAGGCCTCTGCACAGACACACGCTCCTCCCTCGGCCCCGCTCCCTGTAGATCTGTGCACTGACAGAAGTTTGAAATCGCTGCCAGGTCCACGACTGTTTCTCATTTAAAGGGCTCCAGGCCACAGTACTCCAGAGTGGAGAGATTTTTTCAGCAAGCAGAGTAGAAGAACAAGATTGCAGCGCCCCCACTGTCTGCAGGAGCCAACTTTGCCTCCTCACTTGGGGAAGGCTAATGAATTCCTCCTCCTCCCAATAGAGTGCTTCCAGGGAGAGATAAATACATGCCCTGGAAGCCAGTCAGTGAGGCTTGGCTACAAACATAACTTCCTTTAAGAAAAAAGGGAACTAACAAGGAAAACACAGCTCCGAGTTTTCTAGAACAGAAGACAGTGTGTGACATCTGCCCCGTTATCTCAACCTGACAGATAGAAAGAGATGGACTCAGTGACCCTGAGAGGAGGAATTCACTGAGACTGGGACACGTGGCAGATCCTCTGGGGAGGAAGACAGTCAAAGAAGCACACCTTGCCTCACAGTAACCCAGCTGTGAAAGATGGCCAGCGAGACAGGGTAATTAAGCAGGCTCCAATTAGCTACTTCTGCCTCTCCAAAGGCCAAGTCTGGCCTTCTAAGTGTTCTTCTTGGGGTCCTTGCCACCTCTTTTTCCTCCCAGCTCCAAGAGGAGGTCAGGAGATTCTGAGCCTTATCCAGCTCCTTCTGTATCTTGGTGCCAATAAGAAACAGAAGTCCAGGGCTAGAGAGATGGCTCAGCAGTTAAGGCACTTCCCTGCAGAGCCTCAGGATTCGGGTTCAATTCCCCAGTACCCACATAAGCCAGATGCACAAAGTGGCTCGTGCATCTGGAGTTTGTTTGGAGTGGCTGGAGACCGTGATGCACTCATATACTCTCTCTCTCTCTCTCTCTCTCTCTCTCTCTCTCTCTCTCTCTCTCTCTCTCTCTCTCTCTCTCTCTCTCCTCTCATCTTTCTCCTTGCAAATAAATAAATAAAATATATTTTAAAAAACAGAGGTCCTCTTCCAGGGAAATAGTCACCCCAGGTAGACAAAACCACATGGCCTGTATGCGCGGACAACCAATTTGTCCTGAGTGTGAAGAAAACACCACCTGTGCCTCCAGGTGAACACTGCCCTGTGTCTGTACACATGTGGTCTCGGCTGGTTTCAGCACACAATTACCCTCTCAGCTGGAAACCCTGACATAGTCCAAAAACTTCTCAACCACACACAGTAGCCCTAACAGAAGTCATCTCCTGACACCCCACTCTTATTCACTGACATACCATAAATGAGCTCTCCCTCGCCCCAGCCCATTGGTCATGAAAACCTGTTTAACTTGAAACATTTTTGTCTTCTGCTCTCTGAGTGATGATTATGCATTGTCAGCCAAGGGTAGAAAAAGGAAGGCACAGAACTGAGGTTATAAGGGCAGAACTTGACCCTGAGACCATTTCTGGATAATGGAGCCAATGGTGATGTTTGGCAGCCCCCTGGGGTCTTCCTCTGTCCATCATACATTAAACGTATGCTGCCCCTTAGCAGATCAAAGCCATTCAGGGTGATGGTCTCACTCCTCCAGGCAGAGGTGGACAGAGGGACAGAGCAGAAATGGAGTTTTGAAAACTCGGGCAACCTTGCCCTCCAGTGATAAATTGCTCCCAAACAGTCCCAGAAGACGTTTCTCTTTTTATTGTCTTTTATTAACGTATATTTAATTGTGCAAATTAAATGGCTTTCATTATGCGACATTTCATACAGGTATGAATCTAATGTATTTTGATCATATTCACCCAAATCATCCACTGTTAGCATGAGAATGAGCAGTGCATTCCACAGGCTCAGGTGTTTGAACACGGTGTCCAGTGTCCAGTGTCCACTGGTGGTGGTGTTTCGAGGGGTCGTGCAGCCTCTGAGACTGGCCCAGCTTGCAGAAGTGGGTCACTGAAGGGTGGATCTTCAAAGTGACATCTACTTTCACTTCTTGCCTGGAGCTCTCTGGTTCCTGGTCCTCCAAGAGATGAGCAAGTCATGCCATAGGCAGTGCCCCATCAATGATGTCGTCCTTGTCATGATGGACTGGACGCTCTGAACCGTGAGCCAAAATAAATCCTTCCAGCCCTTGAGTTGCTCTGTCTCATACTGGGTCACAGCAATGGCAAAAGTAATGAATAAACTCACCATTTTCTTACTCAAGAAAAACGCCACACACACACACACACACACACACACACACACACACACACACACCTGGAGTTCATTTCAAGAGCCTTGGCCCACACATCCTCTATCTCTCAAATAAATAAATAAATAAATTTTAAAAAGAATGCCATAAACAAAATGACCGGTACCTATGCTATGGGTCACAAAAGGTCATGATGGCAAAGCAAACCTTCAGTCCCCTGAGAACGCAGCATGGGCATACCAGAGGGTGGACAAGGTGGGCTCCGTAAAAATCCTACTGCCAATAGTCACAAGCCCCCAGCTTTGTATAGTGGTGGGCTTCATGCCCACTTGACTCCACCACCCTCCAGCATCTGCAACCTCAGAACTTCCACTGCCAGGTAGGGTAATACAGAGCAGGCATTCTAGAACCTTCTAATGAGTCTAGATCAGACTTGAGATTAAAAGAAAAAGGGAAAGGGGCCGGGGGATGAGATACAAGAATTTCTTGTGAATGGAGCTGAGTCCTGAATCTTTTCTCAACATGTGTTTAACTTTTCCCTAAAGTTTCCCAAAAATCTGGATCTGTATATAGCAAGTCTGGGTTTCCAGGAGCAAGCTGCTCTCCTAGTGACCCTCAGATCCAGGAGTTGGCTGGAAACAGAAGCAACTGGCCAAAGCCTGGATGGATTCTGCTGGGCTCTGTCCCTGTAGGCTTTGTTCTTCAATCTGTTTATATAGTTTCCCGGAGGAGTCTGTAATTTTAATCAGTAAATATCTCCCTTGATTTATCACCTTCTATTGACATAGTGGTAATTCAAGCCGTGCAACTAACGCTGGGCCTGCTGTGTGTTGCTTCCCCTCATTGTGTCCCGCCTCTGTTTGATTTTTCTCAGTCCTCTTAGATAATTGGGCCGCCTCTGACACTCTGTATGACAAGGCTGTGGTCAGGGGTCAGCTGGTTCCCCTTCCGAAGGGCAGGATGCTATAGCCAATCAAAAATGCAACCCCATCTCGAGTTTGCTAAAACCAGAGCAGACAAACCACAGACTGATAGGACCCAGTGGATTTCAGAACGGAGACGTCCAAGATGCCTATAAAGGACACTGTTATTCTCTCTAGCCCCAGAGACAGCTGGGAGACTTAATCCCTTGATTTAGTATCTCTGGGTTGAGCAGGGAAACCCTCCTTCCCAAACCTTCTGAAGTGGCCAATTGCCATGTTAACAGATTGAGCCTTCTGTAAACATGGGGTTGGATGAGGCCTTTGTGTTAGTTACTTTCTCATTGCTGTGACCAAATACCAAAAGCAATTTAAGGAAGGAAGACTTTATTTCAGTTTACAACCAGAGATTATAATTCATGGTGGCAGGAGCATGCGGCAGCAGATCACATTCAGTCCATAGTGAAGATGCAGAGAGCCAGGCGGACTGCTGGTGCCCAGCTAGATTTCTCCTTTCTCTTCAGATTAACCACCACAGCCTGGCAATAAATTCTACGTTTTACTGATGCACATATTGTATGTTGGGACTTTTTAAAGACTTATAAACATTCTTTGGGCTACATGCTATCCTGATGTCAGTATCACATTTGATCATAAATGCTCATGATCTGTTGACGGTCAAGATACAGAAACAAGGGCTTAGATCATAGTGCTGGATAGAGTCCAGGCTGGTTCTGCACTGTATTTACTTGTAGTACTTGTAGGTGGCCCACTACCAAAAGGAATGGCTTGATGTTGGAGGACAGGGCTAGATTCCCAAAAGATCTCAATGAGCTGAAATAATAGACTGAGCCCCAAAAGGATAATATTAATGGAAAGTGAAGAGCTTTGGTTTCAGAAATTAAATACCAAACCACAAAACAATGGTACTTTCTGTAAATATCAATTACATGAGGGCACGTGAGAAGTTTCAGTATTTACAAGCTTGACAGTCGCTGTGTGAGCCATGGCTGAAAAACACTAGTGAAAGTCTCTGATGTATTCCTGAGAATGGTTCCTTCCAAACATCATCTCACAAGACCTGCTTTTCTTTGAAAGTTTTCAATGTTTTGTCCCTTTAGTAATTTATAAGAGTGTCTCAAGTCACAGAAGTTCATTTAAGTATCATAGAGTGGGACAGGTGGAAATGGATGAATGGACAATAAAAAAAAGACTCTGGTCAATATATATTGAATATTGTGTTGAATTTTCAATGTTGCATGGAGGATGAGCATGAATAACTTGGCATACGTCAAGAAAGGAGGGCCTCAAAAGTGAAGAATTTGGGGATCTTGGCATAGGTGAGTGTCATGGTTTGATACAGGTGTCCCCCACAAACAATTGAATGTGTTCTGATCGATCCTCAGCTGATGGCAATTCGGGAATTAGAACCTCATTAGAGCTGTGTTGTTGGGGGTGGGCTTATGGGGTTATAAGCCAGCTTCCCCTTGCCAGTGTTTGGCACACCTTCCTGCCGCTATTTGCAGTGCTGTGGCGGAGGTGATGTCCAGCCCTCTGCTCATGCCATGGTTTTCCCTGCCAGAATGGAGTCTCCCCTCGAGTCCGTAAGCCAAATAAACCCATTCCTCTACAAGCCGCTTTTGTTTGGGTTCTTTCTGCGCAGCAACTAGAAAGCTGACTGCAACAGTGAGTGAGTGAAAGTAACTAGTTAGTACATTTCTTCTGAAATAGGAGCTGCCGAGAGGGTATCTGAAGAAGAGGTCAGAGATGTCCTCCAGACTTGGAATTTTAAAGGCTGGTGCTACAAGCAGAGGGCAAAATCTATGGGTAGGCAGATTTCCACTAAAAAAAAAAAAAAACCTCCCTGTTAGAAGAGTTTCCTTGGTGCCCATGGGGAAATCTCTCTTAAGGTTGTCATAGTTGCTCCCTACCCATTCTTCTTCAGGTGTACCTCCATAACTAATAGCCAACTTGACATTCTCGATGCCTAATATTGTTTACCACTCCTTACAAATGAGGCCCATGCCTTTCTTATTCTCTTCTGCATAGGTGTGTCTGTGTGTGGTGTGCATGAATATGCCTGTTTGTATGAATGTGGATGTGGGTTGCAAGAAATACATGCACATATCTGTGCGTGCATGTGGAGACCAGGTGGAGGCCAGACCAGAGGTCAATGTCAGGTGTCTTACTCTCTATCCTCTACTTTATTTTTTTCAAACAAGGTCTCTCACTGAACCCAAAGTTTACCAAAGCCAGCAAACCCCCGGATCCTCCCGTCTGTCTCCACCTCCTCAGCACCAGGAATAGGCATGGCCCACCACACCTGGCATGTTGTGTGAGTGTTGGGTCCTCATGCATACCCACTGAACTAGCTCCCTAGTCACTCTTATTCTTTATACGTAGTAGACATTAACATTTGCTTTACTTTGAGTTAAACTTGGCTGCCTCTTTGATTTAAAGGCTTGTTGGTCTAGCCTGAGACCTGAGCAGCACAGGAACTCCGGCATGATGGTGTGGCAGTTTTGACTGTATTCCATTGTTCTATGTATTGGGGGAAGATGACACCTATGAGTCTATTTTTCCATGTTTACAGAAAGAATATCTGTGCTTTTGAGGCTCACAATACTATGACCCTAATCTTTCTTGTGCTGTCAAATAACAGTAATCTCCAGATTTAAAGTGTAATGACGATGATCTATGTCACATGAAAGAAACATTTTGTCTTACCCCTTTAGAATCAGCATTCTCTTTGGTTTACCAAGGTTCCACTATGAAACTCTAGAAAATTCATTTTAATCAAACCCACTGAAATGCTATCTATTAAAATAGCTACAAATACTGGATCTCTATTATACATAAGAGATTTATTTGCTTCTTCCTAGAGAAATGAAGCATCTGGACTTTTTCTAAAAACTCCAATCATTGAACATTGCTATTGGAGGGATAGACAGAGTTCACCTTGTGATGATGGGGATGTGTGGACTCAGATGTGTGGGTGAGAGAGACTTGCTTCTAAGATGGAGTCATTGGATGCTACAGATCTAAGTGAGGTCCAAACTGGAATGAATGAAGACGGCTATCTCAATGCTTTTTCTGTGGGGGAAAAAATGGCTCAGCTTGGAGGCCGGTACCATTTCTCATTATGACATCATTACCCGCATAGCACATTAGATTGCCGGTAGGGAGGGACCAGCACTTCAGCGAGTAGACAAGTCTAGATGCTTAGCTATTGTTTGGCCTTCAGTGTATCACATGACCACATTCCTGCCCAGAGGTGGCAGCATTCTGGTGAATGAGAAATCGAGATGGTTTCCAGAGAAGTAATTAGCAAAGTGCACAGAGGCTTAAGAAGGAAGGGAAAAAATACAGGCTATCAATCAATAAATAATAAAAAATTCAGCCAAGGGCATTTTCCATCTTGGTGTTCTTGGCTATGAGTAAGAAAGAGAAAGCAGAGACGAGAGCAAGAGTGAGGGAGGAATGAGGACAGGTCAGGTGATCCCTTCCTTCTCAGCTCACATTATACAGAGTCCATAGAATGCACTCCGAGAGGTCCGTGATGACGATTAAAACTGGGAACAATGACTGCTTCGTCACCTGAGTTCCTCCATCCCTGGAGTCTTTCAGGTAGGAGTGTTAGATACCTGTTCTTGGATATTCCTGGAGTAATTGCTTAGGCATTGATCTCTTAATGGTACAGGATGAGTTAATTCATCCCTAAACTCTTCTAGCTTGGCAGATGAGGAGTTATGAGCCATTGAACTCACTCTGGGCATTGCATATTCTATTATTTATCATTTACATAGAAATGAAAGTGTGAGCATCTAAAACAGACACTGGCCCAGGAGCAGGAGAGCAGAGGAGAGAAATGAGAGAGTGATGGGGCAGGGCCTGGGTAATGGAGAGGTTTCCATTGCCAACTCCACCTCCATTACAAAGTCAGTGGTGGCAAGAGGAGGGGAGAATAAATCAATGCAAGATTTGGAGGTAAGAGTGTGATATTGGTGATACGGAGGATAAGAATGGTTTTGATATTAGAAAAGTTAGAAGGTCTTCATTTATGCATTCATTCCACAAATATTTACTGGACATAGGCCTGTTCCCAGGTAAATAAACAATGTATAGTCACAAATTGGGGAAAGTGTTATGAAGGAAACAGTCTATTGTAATAAAAAAATAATGACGATGGGGGTTAGATAGAATTTAATGAGTAGCCTAGTCAGAGAAGATTTCTATAGGGTTAAACTTGAACTTGAAGGGAAGGAGTCAACATACAAAGAGGAAAAGAAAATTGACAAACACCTTTCTGAAGGCCTTGACTCAGGAAAGTCCTCAGCAAATTCAAAGTGGCAAATATTAAAATATATTTTGTTTATTCATTTTCAAGCAGAGAGATACAGAGAGAGAGAGAAAGAGAGAAAGAGAGAGAGAGAGAGAGAGAGAGAGAGAGAATGCACAGGGCCACCACCTTGTGGGTCTGGCTTATGTGGGTCCTGGGGAATTGAACCCAGGGCCCTTAGGCACTGGAGGGAAGTGCCTTAACCGCTGAGCCATCTCTCCAGCCCATTTTTTTTTAAATATATTTTGTTTATTCATTTTCAAGCAGAGAGATACAGAGAGAGAGAGAAAGAGAGAAAGAGAGAGAGAGAGAGAGCAAAGTGGCAAATATTAATGGCACTTCTGTTTATGGAACATGTACCATAGGGAGAGGCTGGTCAGCAGGTGTGTGTATACCTGCATATTCACCTCTCCCATCCCTACAGAAAGCATTGATATCGTCCACCCTGCTGCCGAGGACAATGAGGCTCACATGGCTGGTACAGCAAGGGCACAGGAGAGACAGGTGGCTCTTGGTCAATTGGAGAAGCTGACATGGGCCAGCAGAGAAATGGAATGATCTAAGGATCCCTATGGCCACCCATTGATAAGTAGACAGCAGTGAGACCAGGAGAAAGCGGAGAGGCCACTGAGAAGGCATTGTGGGTTTCCAGCAAGAGTTCTTATGACTGAGCCAATAAGGTCCCAAAAGAGGAGATGGAGGGACATGGAAGGTGGGAGGCATGTTTTGACTGTGTGGAGAATTGAGAGGCAGCCAAATGGTGAGGACACAGAAAGAAAACACATAGATTCCAACTTAATTCCCGTTTCTCTCTTCTGTTCAAGAGAGAAAGAAGAAGAATTAGGAAATAGATTCCTGAAATTGGAATGTTTTCAGGCACTGTCCCAGGATGCTGCCTCACTGTCAAAGAGATTAAATATCTGTCACCTGCAGGTTGTAGTTTGGCTGCTGTTCCTCTTGACATATTTTTAAAAATATTTTTATATATTATTTTTTTGCAAGGAGAGAGAGTGAAAAAATAATAAACTGGGTGTGCCAGGGCCTTCTGCCACTTCAAACAAACTCCAGACGCATGTGTCACTTTGTGCATCTGGCTTTTACTTGGGTACTGGAGAAACCCAGGCCATCAGGCTTTGCAAGCCTACACCTTAGCTGCTGAGCCATCTCTCCAGCTGCTACTCATTTATTGTTTAAGTGGGCACACATGCATGCATACACACAACACACATATTCCCCAATCCACAACCACTTTGGATTAGCAAGACAAGCTTCCTCCTATGACCAAGGAAGAGAAAGAGAGCTATTATGCTACCCAGAAACTGTTGGGGAAATGAGGCTTTGTGAGGATCTTATTCACCCTGAGTTTGATTCCTCAGCACCTAACATAAAAAGCTGGGTATAGCCACGAATCCCTGTAACCTGAGAATTGCCAGGACTCACTGGTCAGCCAGTCCAACCAAATCTACAGTTCTGGACTCAATGAGGAAACATGTGGATGAGTTAGAGAGATGGGTACGCTACATTTTCCTCTGGCCTCCACAAACATGTATATGGAGTGAACATATGTACAAACACATGTGCAGACACCATACATATTACACACCCACCAAAAAGGAGAGAGAGAGGAAAGAAAGAAAGAAAGAAAGAAAGAAAGAAAGAAAGAAAGAAAGAAAGAAAGAAAGAAAGAAAGAAAGAAAGAAAGAAAGAAAGAAAGAAATAGGGGCTGGGAAGATGGCTCAGTAGTCAAAGCTGCTTGCTTACAAAGCCTGTGGGATTCCCAAGACACCCACATATTGGTAGAAGTGTCTGGTGTTTGTTTGCAGCAGCAAGAGGTCCCGGCATCCTCCACCTCCTATCCACACACATACACATATGTAAATAAATAAATTATTTATTTTACAAAAGATGAAAAGAAAAATGCAAAGCTAGCTATGGTGGCAAACACCTGTAATCCCAGTCTGAGGTGACCAAGGCAGATAGATTATGGGTTCAAGGTGAGGCTACATAGCAAAACCCTTTGTTGAAACAGAAAAGGGGAAAACACACACGCATCACAACGATGTGAACACAGCTCACCTGGGAGAGACGGGCCAGCTAACCTCAAGCCAATCATTAACTCAGCCCAGCCCAAGGCCTCGAGGACACTCAAATGCTGGAGGATTTTAGGAGCCCGGAAACTAAGAGCAAAGTTTATTTTCAGCGCAAGACTCAAAGAAGGAAGCAAAAAAGTAAACAATGCCTGAATGTTTTAATTATTTGAAATGGTTTCCACCCCAACACCATTCCCAAACCTTATAGGAACGAAGGTCAGGAAGGAGCCATGTGGGAGCCTTTTCCTTCCCTCCCTGCTCAGCCCTCCAGCGGCCCCACTCGCAAGACGCAGGTGGATTTCTCTGTGGCCGTGTTGTGATGTGGGCCAGATCTGAGAGTCGGCATCCGCTGAATTTCCTGGGCCTCTGCAGTCAGTTTCAGAACAGTAGCCACAGCCTGCTCTCCGGGGACCACCTCTGAGCTTCATACGGTACAGTTGTTCATCTGGGTTCTGTAGAGGACAGAGGTCTTGACCCTGAAGTAGACTAGAGCAGAACCCTGTTAGCAACATATCCAGAAAAAAAATAAAATAAAAAAAGAAAGATTGTGGTTAGAGAAAGGGAAACTGGGAAAGGGCCATGGAATACAGGCCCTCCATGACACTGAAGTCCAAACACATTCCCTGGGTGCGGCTTTCCAACCAGCAAAATCAACTCCAGATATCTGAGGGAGAGTGAACAGAGGGAAAAACTAGCTGCTCAGATGATCAAATGTGAAGGGATCCGACAAGCCGGGGCCCATCAAAGATCTCAGGAGACAAAGCTCACGAAGGGCAAAGTCTTCAGTGGGGGGTAATGAGGCGCATCTAATTATATTTAAGAAAGAAACAGTGAGAACCACCCTAAAAGCCTTTCTTCCCACACATACACAGAAGTCCAAATGCCAAGCAGAAAGGGACCCTGTGACTTGAGAGAAAGTGAGGAATTTTAGAGAACATCGCAGGAAACGAGATGGTCATTTTCCCAGAACGGAGAAAAACTACCCCACACATCTTTCTCGGCCTGTTGTCTTCTCCTCTCCTCAAGAACAAAAGTGCCATCAAGAAACCCCAGGAAGGGGAAGCAAAGCCGAAGGGACAAGAGCATCAGGCAGCCCCACCATGAGAAATCAAGACATTTGACACCAGCGGGCCACAGCTGAAGAAAAAGGGAAAAGTTTTAGGGCGACTGTCATTGACCCATAGTCCTTCACTCCTAACCTTGCTCTCCGACATATGTTTCTCATTTCCTTGCTTATAGCTGGTCCAAGCTAATGATATGTGTTTTGGCCAGGATCCCGTGCTCGGCATACAGCCGGGCTTGTTCTCATTGTCCGGGCTACTTACAGAAACCTCTTTCTGTGTCTTTTTCTTTCTCCCAAAAAAAAAAAAAAAAATGGCTTTAAAGAACAGTAAATATGCAAAATAGCCCCCTTACTTATAAAGCTACCATCTTGAACGTGGCCCTCGCCACCCTAACACACCCCATCAATAAAGGCCTGAAGACACTGCCCACGGGTGAGGGGTAAGTTCAACACAAAAGCAGTGGAAATTCAAACAAATTGGCCCATTAGAGTCTCACACGGCTATAAATACAGCTCGGCGCGGGCTATTTTGAGGGACGGTGGCATGGGAAAGTTCGGCCTGGAATCTTGAGTCTGTCAGAAGAGACGGATCTCTTCCAAGACATGGGAAGAGGGCTGAGCACTCTCCAGGGCAGGAGGAGGGAGGACAGTGGACTGTCCACGCAGGCCAGGGAGGCTCAGCCAGGCCTCAGGCAGCTCTCCAGCCCAGCCCTCCTGGCTGCTAGCTGGGAGCACTCAAGAGAGTCTCCATCCTCTAACAAGGCCGGACATGCCCTGTGCTCCTCGGAGGTCAATGGACCGTTTGACTCTTCCAGAAGGATCCAGCAGGCCAGAGGAGGAGGGGTGGGAACCACAGAGGCAGGTCGGAGTCTGCAAGCGCATTCTGACTGACCCAGAAGGGAATTTGGAGATCACTTTTGCCTGTCAGACCCTAAGAGTGTCACACGTGTGCAGACTGCGAAATGTGGAGCACTGTGGCTGGGTTTGAGGATGTGGAGGACCGTAAATGAAAGTTAGCAAAATGAGTAGGCAGACAACGCCTATGCAAATGTCAAGAACTGCTTCACATTTCCCCTCAGGGTCTTTCAACAGATGGCAATTAACTGCTACCAGTTAGGATTGAATAAAGCCGGAATACACACAGACTTGGGCTCTGTGTACCTGACCCGTCTTCATAAAGGGATTCTCCTCTTGGCTCCGCTGCTGCCTGGGCAATTGTGAGTCCTTCTGGCTTTTCTGTTTTCTGTTCAGAAAGTATACCCAGGACAACCATGGATTGAGTCAATTTCTAAGTCTGAGCCATGGGGTCACACAGACACAGCCAGGGCTTCCTGGGACTTACTGCCCTTTGGTGTGTCCCCAACCCCACAGCTTCCCTGACTCTGCATCCCACTTTGCTGGGAACAGCCCAGTTGGTAGCTGCTGTCGCAGTGTAATTATTAATAGCCCTTTTCCCTCTCAAAAGTGTCCCAGTTTGGATGATAAATTGTATGGCTACTCTAGCTGGTTTTCCCTTTAAAAGTCCCTTTTTGGGTTTTTATGTATATATATATATATCTATATATATGTATATATAGATATATATATATACATATATATACATATATATATCATCTAATACATAAAGATAAAAGGACAAAAATATAGCACCCTCTATTTTAGAGGCTCTTTGTAACTTGCTGGAGTCAAGAGAGGGTTCCCAAATTATCAAGAAAATGGCTTTAAGCAGATTAAATTTTAATTAGCTTGGGAACAGGCTTCACTGCATTCTGGGCAGGAGTCCTTGTTGAATGCTCTAGAAGGTTCTGCAGTCACAATGTCTGCTCTGGATTTTTCCATGATGCATCCAAAACCTCAAACTGACTGCCTTCCTCCACCAGACCAGCACCACAAGGTCGGGCACTTGCCCAGTACAGCCTGTGGGGAAAAGCCAACTCAGGTTACCATGACAACGCCTTTTCCTGAAAGCCTTTGACTGACACTTCCTGGGGAGACAGGAAGTAAGGACAGGAAGCCACCGAGGTCATTCTCTTCCTATGTCCAGCTTTTCCCACCTCCCAGACTCATCTGATAGTTGACCTTTACCAGCTCAAGGTTTCTTTTCTCACTCCCATCCGGAAAGCTGTTCTGTAGGCCAAAGCAACCAGTTCTTACCTTCTTACCAGGAGGCAGGTAGAACCTCCAAAGTCCTGCAGGCAACATACATAGAAATAACTTGTGGGAGAAAGAGGCTTCAAAAAAGTGCAGAGCTGATTTCAAAGCAGAAATCAAAGACTACTGGACAGGCTTCACTCTTGTAATCCACACAGTGACATAAAGCATCACGGAAGAACTGTTACTGAGCACCAGGTGCTAGGCAGTCAGCTGAGAGCGAACAGAATGGACGTGGTGCTGTATGGAGCTTACTGTGTCCTAAGAGAGACTGGCAGGGAAGGAATGCAGAGATACATTCTAGTAAATGCAACAAAGAAAGAACACATAGGGTAAGGGATTTCACAGCAGGGGACCTCATTTGAATTTGGATGGGTGAGGGAGAGAGACAGTTGTAATAAGAAGCAACCTTAATCAAGGACCTGAAGGATGCAGTGTGATAAGCAAGGAATTGCTAGTGTCCATTTATATCAAGAGTCTAAGTTTCCATTGTGTAACAGTCTTTACTGAAATATTTCCCTTTGAGGCCAGAAGAGTTTATGGGTGTGATTTTCAAACTTCATATTCATAATTTGCATCAAAACAACATGAGGAAGGCAGGCATGACATCTCTCTTCAAGCTTGTGTCCATTGACTATGACAGTACCTGACTGTAGGAATTTTCCAGTTCATGCCATGCACGGCTCTGGGACTGTTTTGGCAAATGTAAACCTCTCATATCTGAATCCTCAGCACCTAACAAAATTTAAAGTTTGACCACGCAATGGTTTTATATACTAAGTACTCAGAAATACATTCAACAAATGAATGAAGTCTCATGGGATATATCGTCTATGGATCTCACTTTGTGCCATGTTGGTTCACAACCATCCTCCAATTTCAATACCATACCTTCATATCTTTCTCAATGACAAGATTCCAGGCTGCTACACGAAACAATATTTCTGAAAATAATCATTAAATATAATCTAAACCAAGTTGGGGATAGCAGATGAGGGGGGAGGGCATTTTGAAATAGTAATAAAAGAAAATAGCATGCATAATGAAAGGAACAGACACCCTACAGTTATAAAGCAATAGGACCAGGAGGACACTTTAAGAGGAGACAAGAGGAAGGCCAGATGTGGTGGTACACACCTGTAATCCCAACACCAAGGAGGCAAAGGCAGGAGGATTGCAAATTTGAAGCCAGTCTGAATCATATGGAGAGACTTTGTTAAAAATTAATTAATTAAATTTTTTTAAAAAGCAACCTTTTAAAGGGAAAAGAAGGGTAAGGTTATATAGCATTGCTAACACCCAGAGAGCAGATGGAGACCCTGCAACAGTTCACAGAATATCCTGTGCATGAAGACACTGGGATTGGATTCTGTTATTCTTGGGGTAAAGGCTGGATGCATCCAGGGAGGATCTGAAGAAAAGGACAGAAGAGAATTTGAGCTCAGAGAATAGTGCAGAGACATTTCAGAAGTGGTATTTATGGAGTGAGCAGTAATGGGGAAGGTTTCTGAAACAAAAGTAAAGGAAAAGTGTGACTTTAGAGGCTCCAAAGCTCGTGGCTTTAGAAAGAACATGTGATAAGGAAAGAAACTAAGATGGTATTATTTTAAGATGTTCCCCTGGACCTAAGGAAGCAAATCTTACTGTGGACAATGTAGAGGAAAGAAAAAGTTTCAGCAGATAGGACTTTATTTCCTTAAAGATGACTGTGAGAAGCATGGCATCTGGTTACAGTAGGAAATCTCCACATTTCAAAATCGTTCACATTAGACTGGGGATGAAGGGAAAAGAAAAATGTCTGAAAAGGTTCAAAGGGACAAGAAAAAAGAAAAACTAAAGCAAGAATTATGGTCCCTGGTAGAGATCACTGAGAACTTTCTCCAGATATAGACATGGGTTTAGAGTCATGTTCCTTGGTTGAATCCCACAGTTGCCTGAGATGGTGACAAGTTTCATAATTGTAGCTTTATTGTTTTTCTCCACAAACCTACTTGCGAGAATGCTATAAAATTGCCCAACTCAACCCTCTCAATTTCGAGGAATATGATACTTAGCAGGTCAGAGGAAATTATTATATATTTTTTTCTTATTTCTCTGCCTCTTGGCACAAGTTCAGCCCTGAAATGGTTAAAATATCAGCACATTTCACTGGTCTTGGGTTACTCATAAACATTCAGCGAGGCAATTTCACTCACTCGCACATATTAACTGCTTAAGTTCGTCTCTCTGAGGATGTGGACTGTTATTTTATGCCAAAAGTCCCGTAATTAAGTTTGACATAAGCGCATGGATTAAATATGTGGTTGGGGGGTGCAGAATGGAAGTTTTTTTCCCCTCGCCTTCTTGCCATATGGAGACTGTAACTAAATAATGTGCAAAAAATTTTAAGAGAATTTACAATCTTATTACTCAGTGTTGTTTATCAGGTAAGGCTCAGGGCCAATATAGTTACAAAACCAGTTTTTCTTTTTCTCAATGAAGCATTAAGAACATCAACCAGACACTAGTCACACAACAGCTAAGGATGTTCATATTATAATCTGTATGAAGCAAAAAAAAAAAACAGATAAAATAGCTGTTTGAGAGTCTTCTAATGGGAAAAGAACCGTGGATCCAGTCTGGAGCTAATGTATTAAACTAATCTAAGTCAGGGACGTCTTAAATGCCAAAACCATGACCAGGGTGCTGGACATTATTTTGTCTCGTCTGTTGCATCAAGAACCACCATTGTGGTAACCTGAGTTCTGATCGCACTGAGATACCATCAAGATTTCACCCATCTAAAGGCTCCTCAGGTGACTTCAAAAAGGCTCAAATCACTTAAGCAGTACAGTAACAAATTTCCTTTCAGTTTCTGGCCAGATTCATGAAGGTTTCTTGTGGTTTGAAAGAGGAATACTGGTATTCTTCTCTTCCTAAAAAACAACTGAAAATAGCTTTTGCAACTGTTTCAAGGAGAAAACATCCTCCTTTGACTTTCCCCAAATCAGAGGAACTTTCAGGAAATTAACCCTGAAAAGTTAGGCAACATATCACCCCCACCACGGCTTCCCCATGGTGAGTTCAGTCCAGTGCTCTTGGCCAGTTCAAGCCCAGAGTTCTTCTTCTCTTCAGTGGTTTTACTGAGCTGTCCTCTTTCTCAGGGCTCTTGTCCTGCCATAACTTGTTTAAAGCATCAAGAAAGGTTGTCCAGGGCTGGGGAGATGGCTCAGTTGGTCAAGTGCTTGCTATCCAAGCATGAGGACCTGAGTTCAGATCCCCAGAAACCACATAAAAGCTGGGCATGGTGTCTTGGGTCTGTAATCCAGTTCGGGGAAGGCACTTGGAGCATCTCCAGGATGTGCTGACTAGACTGTCTCGCTGAAGCAGTGAGCTCTGGGTTCAATGAGAGATCCAGTCTCACAAAGTAAGATGAAGAACCGGTAAGGAAGACATCCAACATTGTCCTCTGGTCTCTACATACATATGTACACAAGTGTGCCCACACACTTGTATGCATGCAACACACACATACACAATACAAAAAACCAAAAAAAAAAAAAAAGGAAGGAAGGAAGAAAGAAAGAAAGAAAGGAAGGAAGGAAGGAAGGAAGGGTTATCTAGTCCCTGCCAGCCCTCAAGTTCATCATGCTTTGGCATTATTCTCAAAAACTTGCAACTATTCTCCACTACCTTCTGCTTTATCTCTCATCCCCTACACTTAGCTCTTCACTTTTCCCTCTTAGAAGGCTCAAACCGAGAGGTCCCTAATATGGGACTCAGAAACCCCATTCATCTCCACCAGCTTCTGGAGTGGGTTTCTGAGCATGTCAGCAGATTTTCATTTTCCAATAGGAGGCTCAAGCAGAGTGCATTTCTGAGATAAACTCTTAAAATATGCTATATCAGAGTGAGAATAATTTATTTAGGCTTATTACAAACCACCATATTCCCCATAATTTGCGAGGGAACATCTGCCACATCTTTCAAGTGCCCATCCCAAGCCTCCAGGAATGTCCTTGTTCCTTAGCTTAGCTTCCTGATTTTATAATTTGTGTTTCTGCTCATTATCTTACGTAAACCCATTATCCCAGTCTTACTCTATCCCAAGAAGTCTGAATCGTAGGGTATCCCTCTATGTTATTCCTCAACTTAGTACCAAATATAATTACTTTTGACTCTACTATCCCTGCTGTTGTCGGGAGCTATCTGGTTCTCTTGAATGGTGTCATGATTTGATCCAGGTGTCCCCCACAAACAAATGAATGTGTTCTCAGTGATTGATCCTCAGCTGATGGCAGTTTGGGAATTAGAACCTCGCTAGAGCTGTGTTGTTGAGGGTGAGCTTATGAGGTTATAAGCCAGCTTCCCCTTGCCAGTGTTTGGCACACCTTCCTGCCATTGTTTGCAGTGCTGTGGTGGAGGTGATGTCCACCCCTCTGCTCATGCCATCATGTTCCCTGCCAGGATGGAGTCTCCCCTCGAGTCTGAAAGCCTAATAAACCCATTCCTCCACAAGCCTCTTTTGCTTGGGTTCTTACTGCGCAGCAACTAGAATGCTGACTACAACAAGTGGCTTTCAATTACTTTGACTTCATTTTCAGTTCTTTGACTACCTGACACGGCTGTTTTTCCCCTTTAAAACTTACGTGTTAGAAAGGTCAGGTTTGTAAGATCTGCCCATAAGAGGCAATGGGATATACACTCTTAGCCTAGATCTGGGCTTTTGCTTCAGTCATGAGGGGATGGGAGAAAATGCTCAAGTGATTTGCCATTCTCTGAATATATTCCAGTGACTTACAAATAATGGAGATTCCAGAATGGTGCCACAAACCTGTAATCCCTATACTCTGCAGGCTGACACAAGAGATTACAAATTCAAGACCAGTCTGGACCATATAGTGAGACCCTGTCTCAAGAAATAAGATAATAGAACTAACCCAGGTCACTCTAAGATCCCTTATTCCAGTGTCCACATGTATCCACCTGCATTTCTCATGGCCATAAGTCTACCATTTTATCTGGTCAACCCACTGTCCCTCTACAACATCTCCAGAAAAAAGCAAACACCAAGGTAAAGACACATATTACCACAGGCTAGGTGCCAGGCAGAGCATGATGGGATTGTCTGCTGCCAATCAAAGCAGGGAAAAGGGTGGTATGTTAAGAATCCAGAGTCTCGGTGGGGGCCTTGAAAGCTTCCTTCACTTAAACTCTCCATACCTTTGTCCCCAATGAGAACTTAGACCTATTTTTCTTCCCAGATCTTGTCATGTTTTGCCTCCAGGCTGGGGTAACTCAGCTTGGACCTTGCATTCCTCCTGGACTTCCTGTCTTTCTTCTGAGATATCTGTAACACCGAGAACTGATTAGGATGATTGGCGTTCCAGGCTTCCCGCATCCTCAATCTACAGTAGCTGCATTGAAGCATATGGTCATTTCCCTCATTCTCTACAAAGTGTTCTTTGGTTCCCATCTTTTGAGCATGACTCATAATAGCCCAACCCGTGCTTCTTAGTGAGTGGTCAGAGGTGACAAGCAGTGAATAAGAATGCAAGCTCAGAAGCCCTATGACCCAGATTCAAATCCAGACTCAGATAGTTATTAGCTATCTTACCTCTGGCATTCTAACCCCTACAAACCCATTCACCTCACCTGTGTAATAGAGATGCAATACTACCTGCCTCTTGAGGTCATTGGAAGGAATGAACATGTAAGTATTTAATGGTGGTGCTTGGCCCATGGCAAGCCTTCAACAAATGTTGGTTATAACAACAAAAGTAGGTTGGATACAGAATTTTCTTTTTTTTAAATCTTATTTTACTATGTTTCCTAAATTTTTTTCTCTTTATTTTTTATTTTTTTATCCATAATTAGATACACTTAATAAGGGAATAATGTGTTGATGTCTCCAGTTCCCCTATTTCCCTCTTCCCTGTCCCCGGTTAGTTGGATATCTTCCTCCGTGGGCAGTCTGGATCAGTCCATGGGGTAGGGGGTTGTGAATAGCCTAGGAGTCAACCAAAAAATATGGAACGCTTCATGAATTTTCGTGTCATCCTTGCACAGGGGCCATGCTAATCTTCTCTGTATCGTTCCAATTTTAGTATATGTGCTGCTGAAGCGAGCACTGGATACAGAATTTTCTAAGGAACATCAACACATTATTTTGGGTTGGAGATGAAGCGTTGCTTTGAAGATCTAAGATGCTCAAGCTCTCCAAAGGAAGAGTGATAAGTACATGTATGGGTTCAGGTTACACTTGACTTGGCAGGATTTAAAGAAAAACTCACATCAAACGATCCGTCAGCCTATGCATGACTCATTCTCTCATAGCCAGGGATTGCATACGGACGTGGAGAGTCAAGCGATGGAAACATTAGTGTAGTAAATTAATCAAGGCTCTAGATGCAGACGTGACACTGTTTCCTCCGCCATGCGTAGACAGAAATGGCAAGATTTTCCCACAGGCTCCCTAGCAAAGGCAGGAGTTTGGAGATTTGCAGCGTGATCTCAGCCACTCTGCAACCTCCCTGACCTTCATCTGTCAAGCTGAGGTCATAAACCATCATGCTACCTCACAAGAGTGTGGCCAGCAAGCAAAACAGTGCGAATGTTTAGAAGTGCAATCATCATCATTATTAAACATTGCCTCCAGTACATAATCTATGTTGAAATCAATAACAGTACATTATATTTACAAGAGCATTAGTAGATACATTGGAGGATCCCATTTCTCTTATCTCCTTATTCAAATCCCCCCTTCTCTAGACTCACACTAGGCATGGACCTAAGTCACACTAGCTTGCAATTCTGGGCATGGTGTCTCAAGTCTACAATCCCAGCATTTTGGATGAGATAGGACGATAATGAGTTCAAGGCCAGCCTGGCTACATACTAAGACCCTGTCTCAAAAAAAAAAAAATCAACAACAAAAAACTTAAGCCACTTCTTTAAGAAACCACCCCCACATATACAAATGCCAGCACCTTGATGAACTTTCACTCTGCCGATGGGCCAGTTGCCTGATTCCTACCCTTGCCTTGTGTTCCCATGTTGAATTAACCATCTGTTTCCAGGAGTCAGCGGACATTCTCTATAAAGGACCAGGGAGCAAATAGTTTAAGTTTTGCAAATCAAACTGTCCTTCACACAAGTCCTCAATTCTTCTGTTGTGGCATGAAAAACACCCAAGGCAGTGTATCACTGAGTAGGCTTGGAGCTGTTTCAATAAAGCTTTATTTATAAAAACAGGTAACAAGCCAGGTTTGGCCTGTGAATCAGAGTTTGTTACATCTAATCTATACTGTTGTTTACTTCTGAGCCCTTTTCACCAGTGTTTTCTTGGTTTATTTTTCTTCCCAATAGATTTTCAGAATACCAGGAACAAGAGCATGTCATGTGCTTAGAAGGTTTTGGCCCTCATTTCTTTGGCTCATTACATGCTTATTGACTAAACCACCTCACAGAAAAATTGCATGTTTGTTGTGAATAGATAAACTTGGGAAGTCAAGGCAGCAGAGGACCCTCAAGAGTTAAATTAGAAAAAAAAAGAACTGTGTTGTCCCCAGTGAGTAAGAGATGGCCATCTGTGTGTCAAAGACATGTGTGGAGGAGAACTCTGTCCACCAATCACTGTCAGATCCTGAGGGAAATGGAAAACACCTGAACCCCACATGTTCATGGAATCTGAGCTTGAGTGTGAATCACACGTCTAAGAGCAGGAACATGGCTACCTCGACACTTTCTAAGGACACAGTTCTAACTGAATTCACAGATGACCACCATTCCTTACAGGCCACACTTTCATCATTATCCATAAATTTAGAAGAATTTCCTTTTTCCCCTTATATTTATCTAAAATTAAATAGCTTTATTTGAAAAAAATTTTCTAGGGTAGATAAAACAGTAAGAGCAGCGAGCCTGGAATTAGAGCTGAATTCCAGCAAGCCTTCGGGCAAGTCATTTAACCTCCAAAGCCTCAGTCTTCCCATCTGTGAAGTGAGGATTTTTGTGAAGGATAAAATGGGACCATGTATATGAAGACCACTAATAGTGGGAGTAGCAAAGTCATAGAAATAAAAGACATTTATTTAATCAAGAAACTGCCAGGCATGGTGGTGCATGCCTTTAATCCCAGCACTTGGGAGACAGAGGTAGGAGGATCACTATGAGTTCAAGGCCAGCCTGAAATTACAGAGTGAGTTCCAGGTCAGCTTGAGCTACAGTGAGACTCGAAAGAAAGAAAGAAAGAAAGAAAGAAAGAAAGAAAGAAAGAAAGAAAGAAAGAAAGAAAGAAAGAAAGAAAGAAAGAAAGAAAGAAAGAAAGAAAGAAAGAAAGAAAGAAAGAAAGAAAGAAAGAAAGAAAGAAAGAAAAAAAGAAAGAAAGAAAGAAAGAAAGAGAGAGGAAAGAAAGAGAGAGAAAAGAAAGAAAGAAAGAAAGAAAGAAAGAAAGAAAGAAAGAAAGAAAGAAAGAAAGGGAAGGAAGGAAATTACTACATGACCCAAAACTCTACTTCTAATATATATCCAAGAGAAATAAAAACTTGTGTCCAAAATGAAACTTGTACACAAATATTCATGACATCTTTATGCACAATAACAAAAAAGTTGAAAAAAACACATTATCTAGCAAATGGCAAATGGATAAGCAGAATATGGCATTCATACAATAGAATATTATTCAACCATTATAGGCAGCGAAGTGTTGGTGCATGCTCCAGCATGGGTAAATCTTAACAATACTATACTGAGAGAAAGAAGCCAGACACACCAAAGCCAGTCCATAGGAGCCCATTTATGTGTCCAGAATAGGCAAACACAGAGGCAGAAAGCAGATCAGCGGCTGACAGGCTAAAGGAGGGAAGAAAGGAACAAGGAGTGATTGCTCATAGGTATAGAGTTTCTTTAGGGAATGATGAAATGTTCTAAAAGTAGATCATGGTTGCATAACTCTATAAAATATTAAAATCCACTGAATTGTATACTTTAAAAGGGTAAATTTTATGGTAATAAAGCTGTTATTTTTAAAAACATTGCCTTTTTAAAAAGCAAATTAACATAGCCATCCCCATCAAAGCCTAATCTATAATATATGTGCTTTTTATCTTTGACATGAGCTAGAAGTTTATAGTTTAAGAATTATATATACACACACTGTGCTATGTACAGATACCTTTTAAAGGAAGATTACTTATCAGTTGAGACTGCACATACATTCACATTTTTTTATAAACCCCAGTTAATTGTAAGCATTATGTTGACCCTTTGGGGGTGGATAATACTGCTCCCTGAAGCCATAGATTGTTACAGGAAAATCTCAGCGCCAGGGATGAGAAAGCTCCCAGTGAGTCACTGGTCAGGAAGGCTGCAGAGGCCCCTAAAATAATACAGGCTACTGCCACTCCTGCTTGGTTCCAGGTTGCCAAGCAGAACTACATGGCAAGACCCTATTGTTGAAGACAACACATGCTTTCATTTCAGGACACTGAGAAATCAAGCTGGAGCTGAGCTGGAAGCCTCCTCCCTCCTGGCTTGCTGTCATGGTGCCATGGAAAGTACCATGAAGGCTGCTGGGAGGAAAGTCATTCAGTCTTACCCAGCAGTGGATCCTCCTGCAAGCTATACAGCTGGCCAGCCAGACAAGATGCGCCCACTGGTGTAATAATGAAATGATGATCATGGGAGTAGCCAAGTGCTCTCTGATTGGATTTGAAGCCAGTTCCATGACAGGGAATTCTTGACTGTTATTGAAATCCTAGTCCAAAGCCTATGGCTGAGAAAGTCCTAGACCCTAAGGGAGAAGCTATACTACTGTTGTTTGGCTAACCAAGTATCTTGTGCTCTTCAAACTGCCCTCCAGATGTTTATGTTGATGCTCATAGGTTAGTGCTGTTCTCACCTTTGGTCAGAGAAACTCCTTTTTGCAGATGACAGAGACTACTGGGGAGACTCAATACTCTTCAAAGTGCTGAGAATATGGGACTGTTACGTGCTCAGTACTAAATGAGACATCTCCATCACATTCCCAAGGCTGTGAGACCATTGTGGAAGAGATGGTAGGGGGAAGAAGGGAAGACAGAGGATGGGGAGGAGTGCTTTGGAACCCTTTCTTTGGGACATGACCTGAACAAGAGATGGAAAGAAGGGAGGGTTCTGTGGAAGGGGTGGGGAGGTGACAAAAGAAAGAACTGGGAGGAGACTATTGTCAAAATGTATTATGTTCGTTATGAAAATTGTCGGCGAAAAATTATAAAAATTGTAAGCATTACTTTGAGCTTAAAAATTGTATTGAGAACATACTGTGTGCTAAGCATTACCTTGGACGTGGGGTTTATCAAAACGAATCAAGTCTTTTCATGCATAAAGCCCAGTGTTCAACAGTTTGTTGCACATAGTATCAGCTGAGGTTTGGTCTTGCCCTACTTTTCTGAAGTCTGTGTGTTGTTGCTTGCTTGTTGGAAATGTGTGTATTGTATGTAACATAAATTTGTGAATAGCCCATAAGAATAATGGAAGAGTTGCAAGTATAAGTCATATTATGATTATCTTAATTATGCCTTTATAAGCCTTCCCTGAAGAATACATCATCCCTATTCTGAGTTGAAAATCATAGTTCTAGATTCTGGACATTTCAGAAAGTCTTGAATCCCTAGTTTTCTAGAGAGAAGTCAAGGGTCCTCCTGGCCACATAGGAATTCCATTCACTCACTGGAAGACCTACAGTAAAAGAAGGCTTCTCATGCTTTTATCAACCTAACAGTTGCCTTGAAACTTTCCCCAGAGGAAAGGCACATACAACAGGGGACAGAGCCCAGGAGATGGTGCTGAGCCAGCACCCCAAGTTCTGCAGATACAGGAGTGTCTCGACCACACTTTGAGAGGCACTGCCCTCAAAGATTGGAGAGCAGTGTGTTGCTCCACATTTATTGAGCACCCACGTTATACCCAGTACTTTGCCAGACACTGTGGAGGATGTGAAGACAAGCCTCTCCCACGAGGAGCACACAGTTGACTCTGAAATCATAACTCATGACCATACATGCAGGATGTGATCAATCACAAAGGAACAACCGAGACCCTATTCAGGAGAAGGCCTGAGGCAATAGCTCAGTTGGTAAAGTGCTTGCCTTGTAAGCCTGAGGACCTGAGTTCAATCCCTAGTGCAGGCATAGTAGGCATTCACCTGAAATCCCGGCACTGGAGATGTGGAGACAAGTGTCTCCCTTGAGCTCACTGGCTGGCTTATCTGGCCTAATTGGTGAGCTCCAGCCCAAAAAGAGAACCTGTCTCAAAAAAAGAGGCAGATGGTGTACCTGAGGATGGTGCCCAAAGTTGTCTTCTGGCTTCCATACACCCCACACAGACATGGGCATGCACACACACTCACATACGCGTGCGCGCGCGCGCGCGCGCGCGCGCGCGCGCGCGCGCACACACACACACACACACACACACCACAAACACATTAACAAGCAAAGACAATAACAACAAAAGAATTCAGAAGAGCTAAGCAGGTCCATAAAAGGCAGTTGGAGAAGACATCATGGCAGGGAAGGGTCCCTTAGGCTTAGCCTCAACAGGAAGCACTGATGGTCAAGAGAAAAGTGGAAGAATCTGGAACCAATAGTGGAGACCTGTGTCGGAGCAGGGGACTGTGCTCTGGTGACATGTAGAAGAGGAAGAGGCTCCGTTGGAAAGGCAGAGTCAGGGCAAATTATGGAAGACCTCCAAGTGGCTGGGGAAGTGATGGAGCCTCATTGAATGTGGGGACTGCAGATCACATGACTGGCCCGAGTTGGTGTTCAGAGGATTGATCTCTGATAATGAGTCACGTGAGCATTTTTTGACTGAGATGTCAATGAATAAGAGAGAAAGCACCAAGAGACTAGAATGGTTTGGAAGACTAGAGCTCCTTTGTAGCAGCCTTCTTCCCAAAGGAATAAGCATGCCGTGGCAGAGTTCCTACCTTATTTCAAGGGGCAAAGCAATCTGCTCTCCTGGCTTTTTTGCACTCATGATAAAAGAGATGCTAACCGGGATGAAGCAATAAGGAGGAAGGTTGTGATGGAGTAAGTAGTCAGGGACATGCAGACAGAAGGTATGAGTCAATTATGATTTCATTGATTGAGTTATGATTTCAGAGTCAACTGTGTGCTCCTCCTGGGAAGGGCTGTCTTCACATCCTCCACAGTGTCTGGCAAAGTACTGGGTATAACGTGGGTGCTCAATAAATGCTGAGCAACACACTGCTCTCCAATCTTTGAGGGCAGTGCTTCTCAGAGCTGGAGAAAAGGAAGAGAAAAGAATAGAAAAGCCACACCTACCATGCCCTGTTGGCTTCTCATCCTGAGGCCTTTGCTTGCAACTGCTAAAATGAGGAACCCTGCTCCCCTGCAGCAGGGCCACAGACCGCAGAGAAGCCCTTGCGAATACCACCATGGCGGCTCAGGAATATTGATAAGATCTTCAGCCAGACAGGGATGTCGTTGTCCTTGTGTAACAGCTTATAATCAGATATCCAAACAGCGCCTTCTAGTTAAAGAAAGATATCCTTAATAATAGAGTTAAGAGAACTAAATAACAAGTTTGGGTTATGGTTTGTTATGCAACTTTTACCATAGAACAAGCCACCCCAAAATGTAGTTGCCTAAGACAATAAATCATTTCTTACCATGCTGGGGGGCAACAGGGTGGTTCTCCCATGAAGTCAGCCTCACTGACAGGAGGTGACAGGAAGACCTCTGTTTCATGGCTTCCAGTGGCTCAGTGCCACCTGAAGAGTTCCTCTCATCCTTCCACAACTAAGTTGATTGCCAAGATACAGCAAAAGAAAAAGCCACATTGGTCAAGTGCCTTTCCAGTCTGGGCTCGTATCACAGCTGCTATTGTCCCAACAGCCAAAGAAAATCTCCTGGCCAGACCAGAATCCATAAGAAGATACTTCCCAAAGGCAGAGACAGAAGGAAAGGATGTAAAACCATCTTTCCTCCTGCCACATGGTCTGTGTGACTCAGTGTGTGCCTTCAAGAGGAGGCAACTGTCTATTTTATTCTGCTGGAAGGATCATGGATGAGGCCCTAAGCTGGACTGATGATGTACCTGTCAGAATGTGAAGCTTTGAACAATTGTGAGTGATATGTGTATAACTGATGATTTTTTAAAAATATTTTTATTGTCCATAATGAGTTACATTATTTAGTGGGCAAACAATGAGTTGTTATCCCCAATTCCCCACTGTCCCCCCATCCCCAATCTGCTGGATAACCTCCTCCATGAGTCGTCTGGATCAGTCCTTGTGGCAGGGGACCATGGATAGCCTAGTATTCAGCCAGGTTCTCCTGGCCATGCCTCTGGATAATTTCACCCACCACGGCTCACACAATCTTTCCGCCCCCTCTTCCACTCAGTTCCCTGAGTCGTGGTGGATGAGTATTAAGGCTGCTATAACTGATGATTTTTAAGGGAGCAGATACAGGAAAAGAAAGAGAGAAAGAAGGGAGAGAAAGAGAAAGAGAGAGAGCAAGTTTTTCTCAACACATCCAGTTTCATTACTTTGCTGGGGGAAACCCCTACATGTCTTATAAAGGTCCTAACTAAACTATTTAATTATGTCCTATAAAATAGATTCCTGGACCGGGGAGATGGCGTAGTGGTTAAAGGCACTTGTTTGCAAAGCCTGATGGTCTGGGTTTGATTCCCTAGTAAAAGCTAGATTCAAAAAGTAACATGTGGGGCTGGTGAGATGGCTCAGCGGTTAAGGCACTTGCCTCCAGTGCCTAAGGCCCCTGGTTCAATTCCCCAGGACCCACATAAGCCAGACCCACAAGGTGGTGGCCCTGGTGCGCTCTCTCTCTCTCTCTCTCTCTCTCTCTCTCTCTCTCTCTCTCTCTCTCTCTCTCTCTGCTTGAAAATGAATAAATAAAATATTAAAAAAAAAAGTAACATGTGTATCTGGAATTTGTTTGCAGTAGCGGAAGGCCCTGGCATGCTCATTCTCTCTCTCTCTCTGTCTCTCTCTCTCTCTGTCTCTCTCTCTGTCTCTCTCTCTCTCTGTCTCTGTCTCTCTCTCTCTCTCTCTCTCTCTCTCTCTCTCACACACACACACACACACACACAAATAAATAAAACTGCATCCTATCTCCTTCTGGGAGTCAGATTTCAACCTTGTGGGGTTGTTCACAGTGCATGTCTGCAAGCCCACATTTCCAGTCCAGAGGGTTGTAAATGCTTGGACGACTCACTGAGCCTTGGGAAGACCTAAGATGCCAATCAGTAACGCCCCATTCTTTGGACATAATTAATGTGCTGTTAATTTTTTTTTCATCAACAAAGGATTACCAAAATACTGCATGATTTCCTTAAAAAATGTGACCCTCCCTTTCCTGTCTCACTTTTCCTGGATCTGGACATGGTTTCCATTGGCCTCACAAAAACAGTTATTTTTGCTCATTTTCCTCAACGTGTCTCAGCCCCTGGCCTTAAGGAGTTCAGCAAGGCTAACGTGAATTCTGAGCAGAGAGTGAAGGGCAGCTCTTCTCCACGACACTTCTCATCCTTGCAAAGCCAGTGGCTTCCTCCACAACTCCCAGCAAACCTCACGGTGTTATAAAAAGCCAGCAAACTAAATAATGTTGTAGGAATCTTAATGACTAGGGTCATTTGGCCAACAGCATTACACAGTTTTTTCCTCTCAGAATTCATGCATTCAAAATTACAAATATCCCATCCAATTCAGATTTAATTACCACTGTTGAAACTTCAAGAACTTTCTCTGTTTCAATTATGTAAGATGGGATACGATGAAGTGCTGGGCTGGGTGATGGGCTGACCCCTTTGGAAGGGAAAGTAGCAGAATCCTTATCTTTTCCTGATAAAAATCACTATTGTGGGAAAAAATGAAAAATCTCTATTGTGACTGACCATTTCTTTACCAAAGATCCCTAAATCCCCCTGGATAGATTTTTGTCATCACTGAGAATGAAGTTAACCTTGTGAAGAGTCCTGGTGCCTGAGTAGAACACAGAGACCTTGGTTTAGTCAGAGAAGGTCCTTATTTGTTATGTGGGTGGATGCAGGCTGTGGCAATGGAGAGGACAGTGGAGAGAAAACTGTCCTGGGAGACCTGGGACTTAACCATCAGCACCCACCCAGACAAACTTGGAGCTATCCTGTACCAGCTGTTGAGTGCAGAGAGAGAGAACCAAGCCAGCGCCCTTGGGATGTCCAAGGGACCCTGCTCATGACGTGTCCTCCTTCCTCTGGAAGGCCAGACTACAGAACTGGCCACATCTGGCCACTTTAGGAATAGGAGTCAAGATTCCATATGACTGGGAGCTATCACGTTGAATGACGGTGGGATCATGGGAGCAGTTCTCTGAACACCCATTTGTCCGCCTCACCATTGCCCTTAATAATAATGTTCTTATAATCTGCAGTTTTCTTCTGATACCCAGTACCATTTGGAGAAATGGGATCTAGCTAGCAGATAGGTTTTTAAATATTTTTTCTTAATAATTTTATTTATTTATTTGCAAGCAGAGAGAGACACACACACAAAGAGAGAGAGAGAGAGAGAGAGAGAGAGAGAGAGAGAGAGAGAGAGAGAATGGGCATGCCAGGGCCTCTAGCCACTGCAAACTAATTGTAGGTGCATGGACCACTTTGTGCATCTGGCTTTACATGGGTACTGGGGAATCGAACCTGGGCTGTTAGGCTTTGCAGGCTAGTGCCTTAACTGTTGAGCTATCTCTCCAGCCTTCGGGTAGTTCTTATAATGAGCTTAACTTTAATTAGTGTTGTTAGGAGAGAAATCTTAGGATCAGAAATGTTTCAACTTTCAGATATTTTCCCTCAGTTTTGGGATATTTGCATATGCATAATGAGATATCATGAAGATTGGATCCAAGTCTTAACACAAAATTTATTTATGTTTCACATTGCACCTTATATGCAGAGCCTAAAGCTATTTTGTACAGTATTTTTAGTGCACTTTTGGCTCCAACCTGTCATATGAAGTCCGGTGTGGGATTTTTCCCACATAGTGACCTATTGACACTTAAAAAGTTTTAAATTTTGAAGCATTTGCGGTTTCAAAATTTTGGAGTATTTGTGTCTGAGTATGTGTGAGTATATCATGTACACACATATATATGTGTGTGTATGCATATTCATTCCTCAAGAAATTGATTGCAAACCTTCTTCATATACCAAAATCCGTAGATGTTCAGTAAAATGGAATACTTTCACATTACCTCCACGCATCCCTCGTACTTTCAGCCTTCTGTGGGTCACTTATATCTAATGCCATGTAAAGAGATGTTGCACCTCATTGTTGAGGGAATATTGACAGAAGAAATGTCTGTTCATGCTCAATACAGGTGTGATTCTTTTTCAAATATTTTTAACCTGCATTTGGTTGAATCTGTAGATGAGACACCTGTAGACAGGAAGGACTGATTACATATTTGTGTGTACACCTACACACACCATGCATATATATATATATGTATATATATATATATTTAAAATGACATTTATCTAAATTGTGTATGGGTAATTAGCTCTCATTCTATCAGCAGCATCCATTTCAAATGGTTGCGTCATATTACCTCTGGGGTCAGTCAGAGTGGAATTCTAGGTGACTGAGGACAACTGTTATCACACTCAGCTCAGCCTTCAGTGGCCAAGGCCCTGGTGTCTGGGGATGCTCTAAGGTATATGTAGGACCACATCCTTAATTTGGCCTCTAAACCTAAGGATTACTTATCCCTAATGATGTACGATTCTGGTTTTGTGGGCAGTGTACAATGGTTTATAAGAGTTTATACTCTGGGTTGGGGAGAAGCTCAGAGGTTAAAGACACTTCAAGTTCAGTTCCTCAGTGCCCATGTAAAGCCAGACACACAAAGTGGGAATGTGTCCAGAGTTCATTTACAGTGACAAGAGGCCCTGGCATACTGATTCTCTCTCTCTCTTTCTCTCTCTCTCTCTCTCTCTCGCTCTCTCTCTTGCTCTCGCTCTCGCTCTCGCTCTTGCTCTCTCATAAACAATTAAATAATTTTTTCAAAGAGTATATGTTCCAAATGAAAAAAAATCCCTTATTTTTGTGCTGGAATTCAATTCAAGCTTCTCCATGTCCACAATTTTAGAAGATTCCATTTTCGTTTTACTTATTTATTGAGGCTGGGGAGACAGATCAGTGATTGAAGGCACTTGCTTGAGTTTACTTACTTATTCATTTGTAGATATGCGTGTATGTGGATTTCAGAGGACAACTTTTTTTTTAAGCAGAGAGATGAGAGAGAGAGAGAGCACCAGGGCCACCACCTTGTGGGTCTGGCTTATGTGGGACCTGGGGAATTGAACCCAGGGCCTTAGGCACTGGAAGCAAGTGCCTTAAACGCTGAACCAACTCTCCAGCCCTCAGAGGACAACTTTGAGGTGTCTGTGCGCCACCTTTTTTTGAGACTGGGTCTCTTGCTGCTGCACATGCATTGCCAGACTGTAAAGGAACAAATGTCCGACTAGCTGCCCTGTGATCTTCAGATTCACCTCACAGGTGTGTTGGGAGCAAACATACCCTGCCACTTGGCATCCAGGTCCTGGGAATTCAATCTGGGCTGATCGGCTTTGCAAGCATCATCTTTAACCACTGAGAACTCTCCCCAGCCCACTAGTTTCTTTTTCAAAAAATTGCCTTAAACATTTTATATATCTAATTTACAGTGTGATTCTTCAAGTATATTTTTATTTCTCAAAATCTCAAATTACCATGATAACGATCAAGAGTCCCTAAAATGTATGTTCCTTTTTCTGTACCATGCCTACTGCAGGGTGACTACAGTCACCACAAAAGGCCACAGACATTGCACAAGAATTCCACGCTGAGAAAAGAGCCACTCAGCCCCGTGTCCCTCATTTCTTTCCATTCTGGTGCATCTTGGCAGCCGGCACAGGGATAATGAAAACCGTGAGGACAGACAGGGAGGGACTGTCCAGTGGCTGTGTGCGCCTTGTTGGTGGCAGGAAAGAGAGGAGGAAGTGCTAAAAAACAGAACAGGAAACAGATGGGAGCCAGGGTCTCTCAAAACTCCAAAAAGTCTGAAAAACCTCACATGAGCCTGGTTGCTGGAAGTTAGGACAAAACTGAAACCTGTGTATTTATTTGCCAAGGACAGATCAGCCAAAGCAGGCAGGGGTCAAGTCACCCAGATGGCCGAACCTACTGTGGACTGGTTCACCAGTACTAAAGGGAAGTGGGGAAGTGGGGAAGCCAGGCTGTCAGTGTGTGAGGCCATGGTCCTCATCCCCAGAGGCACATGACACTGGAAATCTCTACAGTCATGTAAGTGTGGGTGAAGAATATTTCTTTCTTTGGCTGAATTTGAGAAAGGTCTTTAAAAACCTTGACTATAAAGAATTAAGCCTGGGAGGGTGGCCAAGAAAAAAGAACTCAGTCTTCCTCATCTGAAGGGAGAAAGGGGAAGAATGTGCATCCATGGGTTGGGGCCATTTTCAGTGACCCCCAAGACAGACACATCAAAGAATCTAAATGGCTTCATTAAAATTCACCCCCAAGGTGCCATTATTTATCTGAAAAAAAAAAAGGCATTAGGACATGTCAGCTCAGAGGTATGGGAACAACTTTCCATGTAGAAATAAACTTCCCAGCCTGGATCCTCTGCCTCTCCACACTCCCTGCCAACCCAAAAGTTGGACCTGTTTCCTGCTAAGCCCCAAGCATCCAGCAGGCCTGCTCCAACAAAGCTGGATTGGGGAGCCCTCCCCAAATCCTAGACACCCCTCCCCCCTCCAGCAACTGCGGTTCACTTGTGACCTTGCTCAGCCTGTGGTCAGGGAAGAGCCTTTGAACCCGTCTGTCTCCAGAGCTGCTGTGATCACCCTCCCCTCCTCCACCCCTTCCCTCCCCCACCCCTCCCCAAGCCTCTTCTCCCCATAGTCTAGGCAGTTCAGAATTTTTTTAAAGCAATCTTATTTTCCTCTCTCTCTCTCTCTCTCTCTCTCTCTCTCTCTCTCCCTCTCGCTCTATCCCTCTCTTCCTCTCTCTTTTCATTTTCCTATTGCATCCTAAACCTCAAGATGTGGTTACCACTAATCCTGATTTGTTTGGGGTTTATCTGCATTATTAATTCCAACCATGTGAAGAAGAAGAAGAAGAAAAAGTACCAGGCCTTAGTTTGTATACAAAGTTTGGGTGTCTGTGAAAGGAACCAGCAATCCCTGAGAAACATTTTCTTTAGCTATCTTTTTAATCCAAACAACTTTCTTTTCTAGTCTGAAAATATTCCTTGAGATGGGACCAGTCCTTAACTGTTTAATTTATTATTATTTCTCCCCCAGTCCATATCCTTTGAAGCTGCTGCCTGCATTAATCTGGACTTAATATGGATTTAAACATTTACAATAGAAAATAATTTGGGTTAAAAAATAATCTCCCTTGATAAAGCTAGAAACCTCCCCCCCTACACACACACACAGCTCTCACCATCTCTGACAGCTGAGGGAGGGATAAGGTTCTGGAATATGTGTATAGAAGAAAATGAAAACTAAGACTCATAGGATGTATGGTATATTTTATATTTGTCAAATATATAGTATAAATAGACTGTAAATAAAATATTTTATATTTGTCGAATGTTTGTTATGACTGGCTGAGTTGAGTGATATCCAGGGTCTTGACTTGCTGTTTGAATTGGTTCATCATCTTTCAGGACCCGTGAGCAGTGAGTTGTACCCAGGATATACTCAGCATACCTTCTGATGAAGTTAAAGGAAGGCTGTTTTGGGGGGGCAGTGGCCCCCATTCAGCCTGTAGAGAGTGCTTTTGTTGTAGCTCACAGCGCTGGAGGAAGCTGGCCTCCAACCCACTGCCCACTCTGCGCCCACCCTCCTCTGTGGTGCATCCTTCATTCTCTTAGCCTGTCCAGCATAGTGAAGACAAGTTCACACGTTTTTGGGTCGCCCCCAGCAAGACCAGGGTTCTCAAATGGAGTGTGTTCAGGGGACTTTGAGGAAATTCAGATCTAAGTCTACTTTGTCAGCTCAGCACACAAGGCAACCCTAAATGCTTTCTGGGCCTCCAGATGAAGAATGAAACTAGTCTGAGTCCAAGTGGTGCCCTTCCAGGGAGGAAAATACTTGGCATACAAGCCATCAATCTGCATTCTTATGCCCATGGTAGACATTACTAATCAACAAAAACATTTTTGTCACTGAGGAGAGGCAGCCTCTTTTTCCTGAGAGCAGACTCCACGGTTCTCAGAGTTTCTTCTCAGGAGGCATTTTCACAGCGTGCCTCTGGAGGTTCTGCTGGAGTCACCGGACATTCTCCATGGACATTTCTTTCTCATCCAAGAAGCCTCTGACAGCCATTGCCTACCTCAACTTCCCCTCTGAAAAACCAGCCCTATTTAACTACCTTCACTTCTAGTTTGTGTTGTAGGGTTCATTTTATTATCATTTACTTCTTTTCAAGGTATCAAAGTCATTATAGAAATGTTATAAAATATAGTTATGCAAGCAGTGGAACACTGGAGCCAAGCTTGGTGTCACGGGCACTTGAGCACTCAGGAGGATGAGGTAGGAGGATCCCCATGAGTGTGAGGCCAGCCTGAGGCTACAGAGTGAATTCCAGATCCACCTGGGCTGGAGTGAGACCCTGGCTCAAAATATATATATATACATATATATATAAACTAAGATAAGCCTATACAACTACATTTAAGGTGTATGAATGTTATAATATTTGTATATAAGTTACAACTAAATAAAAAGATTGTTTATCTAAAGACTGTGCATAAAAATGAGTACATAAGGCTTGGGGATGGCTCCGTGGGTAACACTCAAACCCACACAAAGTCAGATACAAAGCTCAAGTGTCTAATCCCAGTGTGCCTAGGCAGAGAAAGGAGGCAAAGACAGGAGAGACACAACACTCAAGGGCCAGCTAGCCTGGAAGAAGCAATGTGAGCAAGAAACCCTGCTTTACAAACAAGGTAGATGATGGTGAGAACCAAGAGGAGGCTGTTCTCTGACCTCCACATGTGGGCCCTGGCATGCGTGTGCCTTCATTCACACATATCACACACATACACACAGACGTGCACATCTTGAAAAAACAAAAGAGAATATACAGTGTGTAGCTCCACTTTGTATGCATCTCAGACAAAAATACAGCTTCATATTTTATGCACCAAATTAAAACCATCCATAACCCTAGTAGTTGGTAAACTGTTAGATCTTAACGCCTACAGGTGGATAGTCTTGGAGCTTTTACCAATATTTCCAGTATTTTGACATCTCACTGTGTTAGCCCACTGGTTCTTTTTAATTAACCACTATTGAAATGAACCTCATAACCTAACAATTCACTTAATGAAAGTGCACAATTCAACGGTTTCTAGCATATTCAGAGGCGGTGTGACCATTATTGCAGGCATCATCCCAAAAGGAAGCCTTGTTCTTGCTTCCTTCAAACCCCTCGGCCTAGGTGGCTGCTCATCTACTGGCCATCTCTATGCATGTTTATGTTGGGGGCGATTCACATAAACAGAATCATTCGATCTGTGGCATCTATAATTGACTTCTTTCACTACAGTGGTTTTCATTCATTTTCACTGCCAAGTAATATTCCACTGTGCCGACCAACCATTTCATATAAGAGTTTCTGTTTTGTTTTGTTCTTGTGATGTTAATTTCCGTACTTGACTAATTCAAGTGTCACTTGTGTTTTTTTTTTCCATCTGTGCACATGTTAGCTGTGCCCATAGTTACGTTTGGCAGAATTTTGCTGAATTGATAAAGAAATCTGGTTCAGCTCAACAGACTCATATTAATGTTGAAATGTGCAAGTATTCGCTAGGAACTATTGGAGGTAGGAAGGTCAGTGGGTCCAGCCTCTGTTACCTGGAATTTGCAATCTATGTACACCACATTGTATCCATGAGCCATTCTAATACCCTCAGGCTTTAATTAATTTGCATTATCTAGATGTTATATGTAGATGTTTTCAACTTTGTTTCATGGAGTTTGGCTGTGATCTTGAAGCTATCCCAAAATGGGAGCCATGGAGTCTATTTCTTTTTATTATTATGATACAATGAAAATCATGGCAGCCACCACTTACTGTGTATGCATTTACCTCATCTGAGATGAGGAACAGTGTATGGAATAGTTATTTTAATTACTGATGAAGAACATGAGGCTCAGAGTGGTAGAATTCAACTCCCTGGTAAGGGATAGGGGCAAGACTTGAACCCAGGGCTGGCTGGCTTCAAAGCTCATACATTTGACCACTGAGCAGGAGTAACCCCCGACTATATGGAAAACATTCTTAACAGCCGGTAGATGATATTGCCCCTCTGTTACTCTGGCGGAATTATGGGATAGGTTCTTGGGAAGCTGCTGCTTTGGAATCCAACTATTTAGCATGCCCTTAGGGAAAATAAATTACTTGACCCAACGAGAGCCACCTGACAGGACAGCCTGTCAGATGACCGTATTTGAGAACTTAGACTTCTAGAACTGCCTAGAACTTTCCTAGGACACAGTTGTAGTATGCTCTCATTTGCAACATTAAGGCAGGTTACATCTGTGACTCTATCACAATGGAAAGTTCGAGAAATATTAAATAATAATCGGGTTTCTTTCACATTTGCTGACAGGTAAAATTCAGGTAAAGAGCCTTTAATGCCTAATTACTGTGTAGACAGTGAAACCAAGTTGCTAGGTGAAAAATTAATTGTGGAACAAAGACTGAGTAGCAGGGTGTTGTTTTGAGCACTGGTGTTACTCTCTGAACTCTGCATAAGATATAGTAATGATCACCAGCTGGGTGTGGTGGCCCCTGCCTGTAATCCAAGCACAGGACAGCTAAAAGCAGGAGGAACACAAGTTCAAGGTTGTCGTTGGCTATATATCAAGCTCAAGGCTAGCCTGGGCTACATGAAACCATGTCTACAAAAAAAAATAAGCAAGATATGTGCTGGGTATGGTGGCCAAAAAACTTAAAAAACAAACAAAATATAAACTGGGCATGGTGACACATGCCTTTAATTCTAGCACTGCTAGGGCTAAAGTAGGAGGATCAAGGTGAGTTTGGGGCAAGCCTGGGTCTACAGAGTGAGTTCCAGGTCAGCCTGGGTTAAAGTGAGACCTCAAAAATAACCAAAAAGAAATACTGACTCAGGCTGCAAAGCATGGCTGAATGAGAAAGCTGGTGGTGCATCTGACACTGAATGGGTTTCATTCATTTCCTGGTTGACTAGCTGCTTAACTAATAAGAGTTAATGTTGCTAGGGTTATTTATTTGGCTTTTGTCTTTTTCGGTACTTGTTATTCAGCCCAGGGCTTTGCACACGCTAAGCAAGCATCTCCCACTGAGCCCCAATCCCCAGCCCTTGTTAAGGCTGTTTAGAACAATGTGCAAGTGATCTGTACAGCACAGCAGAAGGCCCAAATACTAATAACAATAACTACAAGATTAGTGATATGTCTTCATTTTAATATGTTAATATGACTAAAATGAAATACCAATAATATCGATACCAATATAATAGAAAAGTTGTTATAACAATTGATGTTATTAACACCTGCTCTGCTGATTATACTATGATAATATAAGAATATTGATGTAATTAAGATAGTATGAGTCAGGCCTTATTTCATTATACAGATAGATAGATAGATAGATATAAGATCTCATTTAATCCTTAAAACAAAATTATATGGCAAAAATACCTATTGTTATTTTTCAAATTAGGAAATAAGGAGATAAAGAAGTGAAGTAACCTAAATAATATCCCACACTTAACAGTGATGAAAATCCATTGATTTAATCTTTTTTTATTTCCTAGACTTGATTGTAATGGGTGAGAGAAAAGGTGGGAAAGGAGAGAGAGAGAGAGAGAGAGAGGGAGAGGGAGAGAGAGAGAGAGAGCTCATGCCAAGGAATGAGCAAGAGGAAAAGGACCCAAGAACCATTTATTTAATCCTTTAGGTGATCAGTTAAGGAGGTATCCAGAAATGCTCCAGACCAGCCCATGGCATTTAGATTGCTCCATGGAACCAAGGAAATTACTTCAGAAGTTCTACCAATACTAAAATGCTGTGCCAAGCAGGGAACAGTTCAGTTCCCTGGGGGGAAAGATTTGTATAAGATTGTGTTCATAAACAAGAGAGAGAAAGAATGTTCCCCTGGAGTACATCAAGGACAGACTAACAGTATTAAGGCCAAATGACAAAGATATTATACCTTGTGGCCATGATGTTTCTGTTGCAGTAAGTCTGCTATTGTGATACAATGGGAGCCATGATTCATATGTAAATGAATGAACATGGCTATGTTTCAATAAAACTTTATTTTTAAAGATAGGAAGTGGGCCAGATTCATCCTATAGGGCATAGTTTTACTAATGTCTTGTCTAAGTTACCCCCTTGGTCAAATAGGATGTGTCTATCTCTTTAAATATGTGGCTATCTTGTTTGCTCACCAAGAGATTTATTGTCCAAGACTCAATATTTATTAATGGCCATCATCAGAAAGTCCGTGTCATAAGAAAGAGGATGTGAGGGTTAGGCATGTAGGTCAGTGGTAGAGTGCTTTCCTAGCATGCACGAAGCTCTGAGTTCTGTCTACAGCACTGAAAAATAAATAGAAATGAAACAAATGTTGTAGTTGTGTAGTTTGACTATGAACTTGTGTCAGGCACTCTAAAACAGATCTCTATCTGAATCAATCACCATTGGCCTGTGTTGGGTGAATGGCGTGATCCCCTTTATCAAAGAAGAAAGCTTGGAGTTAATGAGGCAAACCACTATCTGCAGAAGCTGAAGTCTCACTACACAGACATGGCTTTGTCCTGCCACGGTGAAAGGTCATTGATGTCATCCTCAGCCTCTTCTCCATAACCTTGTGGGGCTCCCCCTGACACCTCTCAGTCTCTGTTAAGACTTAAGGACTGTACCGTTTCTGGGTTTTCCCAAGGTGTAACACTAGTGGGGAGCAATACTGAAATTTCCCTAAGCTGTTCTTCTATTTGTGCTTTGTGGTCCTTCATCATCTACCTTAGCATTCTGGGTGGGTGGCTTATACTTGTGGATGATCCTCCATGAGCCGTGTGACTTTTATAAAGATCATTTTTAACTCTATACTTCATTTTCCATCGCCTGTTCTTGTCTCTTGCATTTTTACTTTGCTGAGAAATTTTGGAATTCGATGTCTTTTGTAACTTATTTTTGTGTGTAGATATAATGGTACTTCTAGTCTGGTGATAGCTTCCCATCAATAGACAAAACACTCTGACTTATTCCTCCTGCATGGGAAAACCTGAAATGTTGACACTGGAAATAAAATACATCTCTTTCACAATATATTCATCACCTTCTTGCATGTGCACCCAATTGCTTTGGACTTGAAGAACCTTTTATATCCATTTTCAGTTCATTCTGGATTGGTTTCCTTTCAGCCCTGCTCAACTGGCAACAAAAGGTACTGGTACTATTCCAAAAGTCAGTGACAACATTAGTGGCTTCTCAGTTCCAGAAAAATCTATATCCACAAGCCACCACGGTCCACCTATACAACTAAACGGTATTCCAGCTGCATGTGAAATGGAAGAGAATCCATCATTTGTGGAAAACACAGCCATCAATAAGCAACTCTGTAGGCCTTTCAGTTAGGGACCAACCACAGAACTGCCTCTCCATCAACGGTCAAAGAGTCTTTAGCTGTGATCAGCCACTTCCATCACCCCTGAGACCCGCAGCTTTCCAATAAAACCAAGAGCCCTTCCCCCAGGGTAAGGCCATCAACTGCAGGCAGCCATTGTCTCTGAGCCCTACGATTTGACAACAGTGTTAGCTTGCACACTATTAGCAGCTCCACCCTGACCCCTGACCCTGACAATGACCTCCCGCTACCCTCTCCAGAGGTAGACTGTGATCTTTTGGGGGTGGCCGCCAGCCCTGCTGGTTAGCACAAGGGCAGGCTCTTCAGGACTCTGGGTCACCCAAGCTCCCTACAGGATACTTATGGCCCCAAGTATGGAAACAAGCCCAGGGTTGAACCCAAGATACCAAAGGTGAAAGTTCAGAAGCATATCCATCAGCAGCCTGTCACCCGAAAACCATGTAAGAACCCTGGAAGCTTTCAGCGCGGGGTTAGCCGCTGTCTCCAGACAGTTCTGTGACTTAATGGAAAAGACATATCAAAATATGGCTTACAAAATACAAAATAATAGACAGAGATGTACATTATAGGAGGGTGTTAGATTGCTGTGTACTTTCTGGGAGAGGAATTAGATTGAAGTGTGAGGCCAGGGTAGTTAGGTTGAAATATGGATTATCTTAGGAATGTTAGCTCAAGATGTGCTTTGTAACACAGTTGTTAAATTAAGATGTGCTCCACAGTCCAGACATTAGCCTGAGATGTGCATTAGAGCACAGCTGTTCCAGGAAGACGTGGACTCCACTTCAGCAGGGGGGAGGAGAAAGGAAAAACACCCTGGGTTGAGTATTTTTCAAGGTTATGGGAATGTCTTCTGCATTAGATCGGTTTCGGGAGTTTGAATGTAGAGAATAGGAAAGAACATAGGAGATAATGTCCCTTCCTTTCTTTCTCTCCAGCCAAACAATCTGCCACTTTGCCCACTTTTCCTGTTAGGGCCTTAAAGGCCTCCCCCATCAATAAAAACATTAGCTCACTAAACAGCCTGATGGCTTTTCCTTCCCTGGCTTAACCCTTGGGGAGCTGGGGTTTCCTTTGGATTTGTAAAGATATTGATTCCAGATAATGTTTGCGTTTCTAACTCTCCCTTCCTTAGACTTGATGGATAGGTTCAGGGCTACATCTCGGCAGCCAACTCACCGCAGCTACCCAGGGAAAGGGGGATGCAGTGCGAGGCAAGTGTTCAGTAGTTAACACTGTGGGAATCCCTTCTCTGGGATGGGCAGGCAGAAACGTGGCTGCAAAGAGAGGGCTGTGTGGGCCGCAGCCACGTCCACTCAATGCCGAACTCACTTCCAGTTTCCCTCATTCTTCTCCACTTAGAGTTGTTCATCATTTCTTAGATGCCACTCAAGATTGGCTGCCCTGCATGGGTGTTTTTTTTTGGGGGGGTATATATGTGTGAGTACAGGAGCGTGTGGGTCATGGCACATGTGTGCAGGTCAGAGGACATCAGGCATTGCTCCTCACCTTCCATCTTGCTGGAGACAGGATCTTCAACATCATTCACCACTGTGTTCACCAGGCTAGCTGGCCCATGAGCTGCCAGGGTTACTGCAGCTACACAGCCTCAAGCTACATTTGGGCTTTACATGGGTTCTAGCGATCTGAACTCAGATCCTCACACTGTACAACAAGTATTTTATCCACTGAGCTGTTTCCCCAGCCTTGTTTGTTTGCTTGCTTCATTGAGACAGTACCTCCAACAGTTTTCCAAGCTGTCCTCAAACTAAGAGCAATCTTCCTGCCTCAGCCCAGCGTGTACTGGGATTATAACTATATACCACCATGTCCAGCCTGAGTTGGTTCTTATCAACTCCTTTTCCAGTGAGAGAATCTGTTTTCCTTCAGCATTATCAATACAGGTGAGGATAGGTAATTGTGCTTGTTTGTGATACTGGCCTCCAGGAGGGAACATTCGTAAAATCTCACCCTAGATACAACTCTTATTCCAGAAGAATAAGCAGAGATGGGAGGGTCGTCTCTCTCATTAGCCACTTGGCCTCCAAAGGTTCACTGAACATCTCAACGGTGCTCCTGTCTTTTCATCTCTTCCCGAGATCACGTATGGCCAACAGAAATCTAGCCTCCCGTGATTGGACAGTGTCCAGCCTCACTGAATCAGAGACGTAAGTTCCATCTCTCTCCTATGTCTCCATGAAAGAAAATATTATACCAGGTGACAAGGGCACCAAGCAAGATTTCACAGTTCAAAGGAAACTGGAGTGTTACCAGACATCTCTGCATTGTGCTTGACGTTCCCAGGATGAAGCCAGTGGGCATTTGGCATGTGTGTCAGTCTAGGTTTCTTTAGACAGAAAGGTGGCTTCGCTGCAGGGTCTTAGTGTTACCTTCTGTGGATGAGCTTTCTGTGGTCAAAACGTAATGTCTGGGACTGAACAGAGACACCCACCTTCCCCATCTTTGCACAAATCATTTCTTAGTGTGTGTGAGTGTGTGTGTGTGTGTGTGTGTGTGTGTGTGTTGTTTTGTTTTCAGTCTTGTTATGTGGTCCTTAGGGCATGGAGCTCACTGTGTTGACCAGGCTCATCTCAAACTTGCAGTGATCCTCTGCCTCAGCCTCCCAAGAGCCTAGATTACAAGAGGCCACCACGCCCATTTTATCTCCTGACTCCTCACCTCTCAGCTTGTCTGCTGTGTGCTCTCTTCCCATCTAAGTACCCATTCCTACTTCACATTTGCCTTAAAAATAGGCTATGAGAGCTATTTCTAATCTCTATCAAGGGATCTGTCCAACCAGACTCCCATGGGATGTGGTAATGAACTTAAAAACCAGCCCTAAAAAAGACAGAAAAAAAAAAGAAGCCCAAAGTAGGGGTAGGGAAACTGGCTTATTCCAAGACTGGTTTTTTTTTTTGCATGTATATGGGTGCATGAGTATGTGTGTATAAACTCATAATGTGTGGGTGCACATGTGTGTGCACATGCATGTGGAGACCAGAGGTTGGCATTGAAGGTTCATTCAATCACTCTCCACTTTAATTTTTCTAAAACAGGATTTCTCATTGAACCCAGAGCTCACCAATTCATCTAGACTAGCTAGTGGGCAAGCCCCAGGGATTCTCCTGTCTCCCGTCTCCTGCTCTGAGATTCCAGGAGCACGCTGGCATGCTTGGTTTTCCCCTGCCTGCTGAGGTTCCAGACTCAAGCCCTCATGCTTCCATGGCAAGCACCTCACCCAGTCATCATTTCACATTTTAAACAAATCTTCTTTTAGGTCATTGGAGCTCTTAGGGGACCCTCCTTAGGAAAGGAGTGAAAATAAAGTTCTCCTTAAACACCACCTAAAGTGTTGCCCTAAAGAAGAGACCAACTAGTATCATTCCAAAACCGTGGTGTCCTATTGGTCAGAGTAACTCTATGGTTACTTCAGTTCCACACTTACATATTTCTCTGGGAACTTGGAGTCCCTGGACCTTCTGACTCTCAATTTCTGCATACATAAACAAAAGATAATTATAGTATCTACCCTACAGGGAAATTATGAAAATCAAGTCTATGCCTGTCATAGACAGATAAAAATAATAACTTTATCAGGGCTGGAGAGATGGCTCAACAGTTAAGACACTTGCCTGCAAAGCCTAAGGAACCGGATTTGATTCCCCTGTACCCACAAAGTGGTATGTGCATCTGGAGTTCATTTGCAGTGGCTAGAGGCCCTGGTGTGCCCATTCTCTCTGTATGTCTCTCTTCTCTATCTCTGCTTACAAAAAGAAGTAAAATATTTTTTAAAATAACTAGCATCTTATCACTATACCAGCAACTAGAAGGAAAAATATGCCAATTCACCCTGGGTTCCAGTGGTATGGACTTACCACATACCACACTGCCCCTCATGAGCTCATCTGGATTTAGAAACACACTAACTCACAGTCTCACTCCTTCACAAGATGACTATGTATAAGGATGTTCTCTGTACAGGAAGAGAGGCGGCCCTGCAAATGAGGGGAGATGCAGATTGTAAGGGCCTCACTCGTGCACCATATCCCCGCCCCCTCTGTATTCACTGGGAACTAGTCGTGATTGTATTTCAAAACTAACAGTTGGTCTCCACTGTGGCTACTGGCATGCAGTCCATAAATAGACCTTAATGTGATCTGACAGGCCTGATTTCTCTAGATATATATTAAAACAACATGCCTGGTGCTGATGGCTCAAAGGTCTTGACCTTTAACAAGGACTTGTGACGTAAGGCAACCTGCCCAGGAGAGCCAGCAGGCAGAAGGCCAGAGGGACAAGGTCATCGGCTAATGAAGTGGTCAGCATTGAGTTTCTGTCACTCAGCTAGTTAAGAGGAAACTAAAAGGGAAGTTTTGAAAAAATGGGAACATTTAAGAAACAAAGGGAAGGACAGGATCAGAGTGAAAGCTCTGAAGGTGAATTGGTGCTGTCAGAAGGAAGACATGGGAACAACACCCAGTTCGTGAAAGCCTTGTTCAAGGTCACCTGCTGATCACGGTTGGCAGAAGGAGCATTTGCAGAAGGCCCACTCAAACCCTAAGTGAGCATGAAAACGAGCAGGTACTGAACCACCCTGCTCTTTGGTTTATATCATCCCAAGACACACAGCCAGAACAGAGGTCAAGTGTGCAGGCTTGGGAGGAGATTCCAGACCAGCTCTCTGGGCATGGGCTGACTTCCTCCCAAGCCACAGAGTCAACATCTGGAAAAGTGGAATGATAACACTGTCCACCTCTGGAGGAAGCTGGCAGGGTTAATTAAGGAGTCTTACTTGAAAGGATCAGTACAGTGTTTGGCACTACATGATGGTTCAGACATCAGCAGTTATTGTCACTTTCCACAAGCTCTTAGTGATCTTGGAAGTGTAAGGGATTTTGCAAATGGACAGTAGGTTGTATATTGTAGAGTACGGACACAGGTGTGCCTACGTGAAGCTTCATAGTAACAATGCCTACTTCTTGCCATTGGCGAAATACTGAACTACTGAACCATTCACCCAGCCAGCAAGTGTTATGTTATTGAAAATACTGTGTTAGGGTTTGCACATGGCATTGTATTGACTCAAATGTTGAATTAGAATGGTTTCTTGGTTAGTTGTTATTGTTGTTTTGTTTTGCATGGTGTCAAGCTATGAAATTCAAGCTAACATGGAGATCACTCTGTAGCCTATGCTGGCCTTGAACTTGCCATCCTCCTGTCTCCACCTCCAAAGTGCTGAGATTATAGGCAAGCACCACCACACGTGGCCCCAGAATCACTGACTTTGTTCTGCACATGGAGATGTAGGCTACAAATGACAGAATATCACAGTGAAGGGGTGAAGACAAGGAGGGGAGGATGCGTGAGTCTGTGCTGGCTCTTGATCCTCCAAATGATGCCGTGCACCAGACAAAGCTGAGGTTTCCCTCAGGAGCATTCAGGTTCGCCCTGACCTTTGTTCGCAGTAGCCAACAGTAGCACTGAGGCCTTCCAGGGGTTCCATCCCAAACCACATCCAAACGTATGACAAGCATGGATGGTCATGCTTTCTCTTAGTGAGCACATTCCTCATAGCTGCATCAGAAGCCAACTCTTGAGCATCCCAAGGCACAGAGATGACAAAGGTTTCAAATCCATTTCTTAAAGATTTGAGGTATTTTCTGTCACTTCTAAAAGTGAAGCACTATGGGTTGTGGGGTAAGCACTGAACAGAGCCAGAGGAACAGCACTCCGGTGGTAACAGTCCGTGCTCAACCTCAAACTCTATAGCTTCTGATGCCCCAGGTCTCCAGACAGTAGGAAACTGCTTCACATTCCCTGCCTACTTCTGGCTTACAAACACACTCTGTGGATGAATCAAGAAAGCGCTGAGAGTGATCCAACGGAAATCATTATCAAATTAGACTGTCAGAGCCTGGGAATGAAGTCCAAGCATCACCAGAACAGCCAACTCCTTTTTCCCATCGTGACCCAGCCAAACCTCTTTTCAGGATTCTGTGCCCTGGAACAATTTGGGGTTTGGATACTATAGGAGAATAGCACAATGATTCATACGCCATTACTCAAGGCTGTCTTTCAGTTTTCAGATAGGGACCTAACTTTATGCTTCTGTGCTGACTATAAAGATAATATATGCTATCTTCAAATGTAAGCATTTATAAAAACATAAAGGCAATTGAAATAACCCAAATTAGCACTACCTAGAAGTAAGTACTATACCCTATTAGATACCTTTCATATATACATATGTATATAAGCATCCTGTTTATACCAGTGCTATATCATACATGCTATTAATTACAGTTTACAATATCAGTAAATTAGAGATGTGCATGGTGTCAATGACTGCCTGGCACTCCAGTGTCGTTGTGCCATCATTTACTGACCCTCCTCTTGGTGATCAATAATGTTAGAAACAATGCTTCAATGGATAGCTTCATACTTGGTTAATCCCTTTATAATAAATTGTTACAATAAATGCTAAAGTTAGAATTGTTGAATACACTGTGTCTTTCAACCAATGGAGGAAGGAGGGAACAAGAGGGAAGTCAGTGACCAGTTGAGATGAATGAACAGTGTCACCAACCCTAGTAACCTGTAGCAACTACAGGACCCCTTGGCCATTCATCCATGGTGAGTGGAGAGTAAGCTGGGGGGAGGAGGGCTCATATCCTGAAATTAAGACTCCTCTCATGACAGCCTAGAATTAGATGTTTCATTTTCTTTCATTTCCTCGTCTCTTCCTTGCCTGGTCTTTGGAGTCTTTGTACTTCATCTGGCTTCTTTCTGCAGCTGAGGAAGACTTACTTCATCCCCCGGTCTCCTACCCATTAGCAGGTGGATTCTATCTTCTCTCCAATGGGCTTTCTTCCTTTATGTTTTCCTCCACAAAGGTTGATACACCCTTTCAGGCACAAGTGGACACTGGGGCCAGCTGAGCCAGGCGATTATACTGCAATGTTTTAATTTGCTTTTGGACAAATTCTCCTAAGCTTTCACAAGAAAATCCCCCATTAGTTGTAGTCACTTAATTTAAGAACAGTTGGAAGAGAAGATGAGCTAAGATGACAGATGGAGGAATGCAGATGTACATCTTGGACTCAAAAGCTTTTTGAGAATTTGGAATTCAGGGAAGAAGTGCCATGTCAGATCCTACCACTTGGATTCTGACCATGAGCCTTGAGAAATTGTCAAAGGAAATGATTAAAATATAGGGAAATACTCACATGACGGACGGGTTTCGTTATTTTCTACTGTCTATAAAACCAGGTCAACTAAAAAAACCTCAAATCCAGCAAACTCAAAATCGCACAAAATTGAGCACTCTTATGGGAAGACAAAACAAAGAATAAAAAAAAAGAAAAAAGAAAAGCTTTTGTTCCAGGGAAACTTCACTGCCACAGATACAACTTTTTTAATTCCATGTCTTACTCTGGCTTCCTTCAGACAGATTTTTGGGACATCCTAATTTGGTGTTTGTGTAATTCAACATCTATTATTGTTTTAGGACTATGGTTATTATTTTAATTATAATTTAAAGCTGCCTAATATACCCAGAGGTCAGTGGGCACCTAAAAGAAATAAATAAAAACAACTTGCCATTTTTAAAAGCAGCATGTTTATTTGGAAGTCCCAAGAGCCACTCAACCAAGACATCATAAAGCCTTCAAATAAACTAAAGCGGAAACAAAATAAAATGTCTGTTCTTAATCTCCTTAGAAGGCGAGCAGGAGAAAGTTAGAGAAAGCTGAGTGCTGGCATGAGAACTCGCAGGATGATTTTATTACTGAGACCAGGAACCACAGTGTACGGAGTCACGTCCATACACCACATAGCCCTTTCCCAGGTTTAAAATCCCGGAGCTTTGGAGGAAGCGGGAGAAAGACTTTTAAGAAGTGAGAGCTCCATATAGGAACAAATATGACGCAGAAAAATGAGAAAGCTAGCTGGGCATTGTGGCACAAGCCTAGAAGCCCAGCACTTGGGAGGCTGAGGCGGGAAGACTGCAAATTGGCTACATGGAAAGTTCACGATGCTTCATGTCGCTTGGCTCCAGAGCATGACCTCAGCTCAGCTAAACAAAGAGAAAAAGGGAAAGGGGGAAGTAAAGAAAAAAGCAAGGAAAACAGCCTGGAACCTTGGGAACATGTAGCCATTTCCCTACAATAGCTGAAACACTTCAGATGGCTCTTTCCAGAAAAGTGTCAATAATGCATACTTTGGTCTCCTTGGCTCTGATATTTTAAAATGGAGAATTTGTGAAATAATGATTTCAATTTAGAAAGCTAAGGAAATTTCAATATTCCGGCATGTGAGTTGCTATAACAGTCAACAGTAAAATCATCTTTAGGTTGTTCGCTGCTGGTATTCTCCATGTAATCAAAGCCGATATGGTTTGTTAAGCAACTGAATTATCCAGTGGGTAGGAGGATAACGCTGCTCCAAAACCTGCTAGCCACACGGTATGCAAATCAGTGTCCTAGACTCACACGGATTATCCAGGAAAGCATCTAGTTCATCCACTCTGAAAACTGAGAGAGTGTAGTGACTCTTTCTGAGACCCAAAGAATTAGACTGTCAAATTTGAGTCACTCCAAATTCTGAGAATGAGGCTTAGAGTGATATTCCCAGAATGGCAAAGAACAGGCTCTCGGGAAGCTCCTTCCATCCTATGCAAGAAATACGGAGATGAGAGAAACAGGGAGAATAGGAGAAAGGGGGAAGGAAAAGGCAATGGGAAGGGAAGAGGTGGAGGAGAGAGGAGAGGGGAGAAGTCAGTTGATCGTGAGCTGGCAAACATGTCTAAAGCACAGAATGTAACCTAGCGACCTAGTATACAGCAACAGGGTGGGGGGATGTGGAGAACCTCCCCAGCCTAAGCAGAAGCGCTCTTGAACTTGAGGTGATGATTTCTAAATCACCAATGTAACCAGAGCTTTCAATGTTTCAAGAATAGACGGAAACACTGATTTTTTTCAACATAAACTATCTCACACTTTGAATGCTGTCAATCAATTTGATGCAAACTAGTGTTTAGACTCACTTGTGTTTTATTTGAAATGAACCAAACAAAACTCTTCTAAGGGCAGAGTAACTATTGGCAGTTCGTTGCTGGGGAGGGGCAGACATATTCTTCATTGGTGTAGCCACTGGTGAGTTGTCTGTACTCCAGTAAATAATCCCCAACTTATGCTCATGCATATAACCCTAAATTAACTCAGTCAATGTCTCTCTCTCACACACACACAGATGAAAATAGGAAGGGATTAGTTAAGAAGAAAGGTTTTCGTGGAAGGGAGATATGAGAGGGTAACGGAGATGAACAAGATCAAACTACATTATATGCATTTATGAAATTGTCAAATATAAAAATAAAACACTTCATAAACTTTTTCCTATATTCCCCATTGAGTTCACAGGCCACAGGCTTTGCAGCCTCAAGGAGAGAGAAGTAAGAAGTTGGGAACTAAAGTCGCGTGGATTCTAAAGCGTGGGATGGAGATGCACGCTGACAAGTTCTTTCATTCCTGTTTCCATCTGTAAGGAAAAAGGCATCCTCGTCTCTCCTGTTCTACTCTAGGTTTCAGAATTTCAAGTACCTTTGAATCTATTCTAGCCTTCCTCTGGTTCTCCTTATAAGTACTGGACTGTGAATAAACTCAGGGTGCACCGCCGATGAGGCAAATGATTATGATCTCTATGCTTTCTGAGATGGAGTCAGATAGGCGCATAGAGTATTTGTAGAAGACAGAAAGCTGTTTTGGCAGATTGCTTAGATAAATTATAATAGCATTTCTTGGGTTTTTAAAGGGTATACTTATCAATTATATGAGGATGTTACCCTTATCACACTCTTAGATTTCATGTTAAATATATTGATATTCAGAGAATGCATCCATCAGTTTATTCTAAGTAGTGACGCAAAAACAAGTAGCCCTTAATTCTCACGGCCTTCCACAAAGATAGTTTCCACTGACAGACTGGTTCCATCTCTCCTCTGCTTTGTCTTGAGACCACAGTCAACCTGAGCTGAAGGAGCAGTCCTGCTCTGGCCTCAAACACTATCAGCCTGCAAGAGAGGAGAGAGACTGCATAGCGGCTTCTCATACATCCTGCTTCCTCTCACATTGTATTGGAAACTAAAGCCTGATGTGGATGGCACAGGAGAAGCAGAATCCTCTCATGAGGAAAGGCAAATATTGGTATCCACGGATTCAACCAGAGACAGAAAATATTCAGAAAAACAAAAATTACAACTGTACTGCACATGTAGAGAGAATTTTCTTGGCATTATTCCCTAAACAATAAAGCCTAGCAATGACTTATTACCCATTCGCATCATATTTGGTATTATAAGTAATCTGTCAAAGATTTATCATGCATAGGAGTATGTGCCTAGGTTATATGCAAATACTACACTGTCTCGGATAAGAGACTTAAACATATCAAGAGATGACCATATTTATGAACGATACAATCTTCCATGGAGGGCATTGCCTCAGGACTTTGAGAAAGGAATCTTAGAGGGAAGTTCTCCTTTAGCTACAGTTGGAAAATCAAAGATGGCCACCAGACCCTGTTCTTACCATGGTAATTTGGGGCAATTTGACTGGAAAATAGCTAAAAGCATGGTGTCTGGAGTTAGACTTCTTGGATTCCAATCCTTGTTCAACCATTTATTATCAGTAAGACCTTGATTATGATAGTCAACTCTTTTGTGCCTCAGTTTCCTCATCTAGACATGCCTACCTCACAAGAATATTAAGAGGATTCAATGAATGAAAATAGAAAAAAATAAACACAATCAGAGAGACAGAAATGGAGAGACAAGTACCCCTGTGGACTGCGGTTGATACATAGTAAATATTGAATGTTACTACAGTGATAATGATTGGAAAGACATTGGCCCAAATGGGTCAAAACAATTCTGTTATCTGGATAAATCTAGCCTTAAAAGTCCCACATGAAATATACATATATATTTCAAAACAATATTTTTCAATTTAAAAAATCCCACATTCAGGCCAAGTATGATGGTATGCACCAGTAATCTCTGCACTAGAGAGGATAAAGCAAGGGAATGACAAGTTCAAGGCCAGCCAGAATGATTTCAGAAGACCCAATCCCAAAAAGTGAAATAAACAATCCCACCTTAAGGGCTAGTGTGTATCTCAGTGGCAGAGAACTTGCCTAGTATGTCAGGGCCTGGGTTCCATTTTCAACATCACATACAAAAAAAGTAAAATCTCAGTGTGAGGAATAAAATAATGGCCAGACCCTTAAAAAATCTGACACTAAGAAATTAAAATCTCCAGAAAGACTAAAACCTAAAGCCTTTACCAACTAATGCCTTGGTGGGGATTACTCTGAGAGTAAAGCTCTAGCAGGGAGGTATCCTGGAGGGTCTTAAAGGTAGAAAAAAATGGATGCTATGGTAGAGGAACCCCACAATAAACTTCTGACACCTGAAGTTTTTTCCAACAGCTACTTCAACTAGGCTGGTGACTCTCATCCTGAGTATGGTCATTTGCTCAGTGGTCACGAAGTGGTCACAGTGGTCACGTGACTTATAACACAGAAATTTATTTTCTCACATCTCTAGAGGCTACACGCCCAAGGTCATGGTGCTGCAAGCTTGATTCCTTCGGCCTCTATCATTGGCTTGTAAACATATAGCTTCCTTCCTGCACAAGGTCTTTATGTAGAATTTTCTCTTCTTATAGTAAGCTAGTCATATTGGATTAGGACCCATGCATGTGACTTCATTTTATTTGAATTACTCTTTGAAGTTCTGTCTCCGAATAGTCACATTCTGAGGACTGCAACATCCAAACTTGAGGTGGATTCCATTCAGCTCAAAGCGTTTGGCTGCACACTAAAATCCTCAGAGGATGTCCAGACCAATGACATCAGAAGCCCTGTGGGTGGGATGCAGGACTAGGAACTTCTAAAACCTCCCAGGGGCTTCCCACGTGCAGCCTTCCTACCACATAGAGCCCTAGAGTGTCTCTTTGTGGGTCAAAGTTTGCTCTACCATGGCCCATCATGAGCCCCCGTCTCTTCATGACAATCCAGCCCAATGGACCAAGACACTTGCTAACAAAGACGACGGGAAAAGAGGGTAGACGTGGAATGTTCGTCTTTCCCCTCCTCCTGATTGATCACTTTATACAATCATAAAACTTTTAAAAGGTTGAACCTGAAGTGAGGCTGTGACTGTGACACAATTAATCAAACTCTTGAAGAATCATGCTACATGATGTGCTTCCAGCATTGATCCGCTTCACTAAAACTTGGCCTGAAATACAGCCTAGACACAGGATATTGGATCCCTAAGAAATGGCCGGGATGCTGTCGATGATTGCGTGTCTCTGCATGATATGTGGCCCTGAAGCAGAAAAGACCATAAAGCAAGACAAATACCAACCCATCAGAGAGGATGTCAACCAGCCCCCAGCTTGCCCCAAATTGCTGGGAGTGGAAGTACAGAGAAGAGAGGGGCTGATTATGGTGTCTTCCTCAACCCTGCTATCATGTTCTGAGATAGTAATAATACCATCCATCCACCAGGCTCCTTACCTGCTCTTGAATTGATTACAGACAATACTGCCAGGATCCCTGGCACCATAAGCTCTTCACAAGGGAGGTACATGTTTGGGGTCGCCTGTGGCACCCCTTTTTTAACTCACAGGTGTACAACAAGCCAAGCACCATGTCTACATCTTTATGCTATGCTTTCTAGTTAGCAGCCCTAGACTGACCCCTGTGAGTCTCACAACTGCTCCTATGATTGGGGAGCAAGGATTTATGATCCCCATTTTAAAGAAGTGGAAACTTGCCCAGGAAGTAATGTAAGCTGCCAAGGTCTTAGAATTCACGGTAGAACTGGAATACCCGGTTTCAGGATTACATCCTGTGGCTTCCAGCAACTCCCTGCCCCAGGCAACTAGAAGACCACAAAGGAAATCAGATCTTGTGCTGGCCCTAGGCAAGATCACAGTATGGGCAGAGCTCCTTTGATGCCTCCCTCCTCGCCTTTGCCCACTGTCCTCCTCCCCTGCAGGCGTCCCTCCCGGCCCTCGCCCTCCCATTGCGGCAGCCTACACTTTGACGAGGTCTCTGTGGCTAGAAGTCTCTGCGCTCTGCTCTTGAAACTGTCCTGTCTTAGCTAGCCCAGCAAAAAGCACCAGACAGATGTGTCCTCAAAGCCCAGCTGGCCCATGAGACCTAGCTTCATGACCTTGAACAAGTTGCATTATGCTTTTGAGTTTCCTCCTCTGTAAAATGGATTTTTTGCTGGAACCTATTTGTTAAAATGCTATGGAAGATAGTGTAAATCATGTGCATAAAGCACTTGGACTGCATTTGACATTGATTAAGCACTCAGGACAGTTTTCAAACTTATTCATATTTAGGTAATAAATATCAAGATCTGGTATGTAGTGGTGTTTATTGCTTTGTTCTCAATACATTCCTAGTACTCTTTAATTGAATTCTCATCACCACCGTAGGGAACAGGGTCTGTTATTACCCCCACTTTACGAAAGGGTCACCGAGAAAGAGGCTAATTACAAGCAGCAAGTGGTAGAACCTGAATTGGACTCATCCAGAACATACGTGCTCAGCTCAGGCACGAAGTTGGAGGCAGGTGACTGAAACATGACAGTCCTTTCCATTGACATTATTTTTAAATGCTGTTGTTTTCGTTAGCAGCAGTAGGGATTGAACCACTTCAGGTTCTATGCCTGCTAAGAAAGCATTCTACCATTGAGCAATATCCCCCAGTCTTTGACTAAAAGAAATAGCCTAAGCACATAGTACTTAGATAGTAAGTTCTGAACCTATAGTCGTAAAATTCCAAGCATTCTAAAGAGTTCAGACACTATCCAGGGAAGTGGGGGAGAGGGTTTCCTAGGTGCAGCTAAAATAATACCACAAATACATTTTTGTACTTGATTTTAGCCAAAACAAGAAACAATTAAAAATAGATTTTAATTGACAAAAATATCAATAGTCATGGTATCCAGACAAACTACTGTGCTAATAAGAAGAGCAGTTTTTCATTTTCACTTGGTGCTTGTCTATTCCCCCCTCACCCTAGGTTTTGCCCACCCTGATTTTAGTTCTCGAAGGTCAACCACATTCTGAAAACATTAATATCTGTCTTGACTCTTTGAAAAAAAAGAAAAAGATACCTTTGGTTACAGCATATTATCATTGTTCTGTTTTATACATGTATGTGTGTAGCATGTTCATGTGTGTGCAGGTGCACATGGGAGTGCATGTATGTAGAGGCCAGAGGACAACCTCAGGTGTCCATCCTCAGGAATACCAGCCTCCTCTTTTTGAGATAGGGTCTCTCATTGGCCTGGAGCTTGACAATTAGGTTAGCCTGGCTGGCCAGTGAAACTTAGGGATCCTCCTGTCTCCACCTCCCCAGCACTAGGGTTACAGGCATACATTGTCCACCTTGCCTGACATTTTCACTTGGGTCCTAGGGATTGAATTCAGGTCAGCATGTTTGTAAGGCAAGTGATCTCCTCAGCCTCCTCATTTTAATTTTATTATTATTTATGGTTGTGAATCTCTTACTGTGACTAATTTATAAATTGAACTTTATCATAAGTATGCATGTCCTATTCAAGTTTCAGACAGCTTCTGTGGGCCTCAGGAAATATAGCTTTTTTTTTTTTTTTGGATAAGGGGAACTTCGATGTTTGATTTTTCAAATCTGGCTCCCCAGATTCATTGTGTTTCATACCTAGAGGTTTTAATCACAAGTATGAAATTATAATCTCATTTTACTTGTTATTTTCTTCCTTATGTTTTGCATATAAAAACAAAGAATACATAGAAGAGAGACTGGCTGGAAAGAAGAAGGGATTCAGTGGAGGGGGTATTTGGGAGAAAAAAAACAGAGGGCGGTAGATTGATCATATGATCATTGTATACTGTCTATATGTATGGAGGTTGTCGATAAAAGTTAAAAATAAAAATAATGAATACAATGTTTAAGAAGTTGGGCATAATGGTGACAATGCCAGTAATCCCAGCACTCAGGAAGCTGGAACAGGATTGGAAATTTGATGCCTGCCTGGGCTGCATAGGAAGACACAGTATCAAGAACAAAACACACTGCAAAACCAACCACTTGCTCCCCTCCAAAGTCAAGACCCCTGCCCTCATGTTGCTTATGATCGCAAGGGGAGGCAAATTTGGCCTAAAAAGATGAGTGTGTCCGTCGGAGCACACAGCAGATGAATGGCGGAGCCATCAACCGAGACTCCAGGATTAGTCCAGGCTCTCTTCCTAAACATAGTATTTTCCCTGATGGTTTTTTTTTTCCTCCTCCACCAGGAATTTTCCACTTTAATTATGCAGGTTGGCTTGAAGGAGTTCACCTTCAGAGCTTTAAAGGCACCAACAGCCAATCCCTTCCATAAGACACATTTCTGGGAAATCCCAGAGATAAATGTTTATAGCCTGCGCTGAGATGAGGGAAGGCGAGGACATAGAGCATGATTTAAACACTGTATGTCCAAGTCCTGAGACACAAGTTAGGGAGAACAGCCTTCATCCTCAGAGTGGAGACAATGACAATGTTCAGAGTTTAGATATTTTTCTCCTTTCCCTGGTTTCACCCTAAGCATGAAGAGGGCAGTAATTAAAACCACATTTAAAATATTATGCTAACTACCTAAAAGGGATGAAGTTTATTGAAGTTGCTAAGCGTTAAGTAAAGAAACTCAAAATAATCCAAGCATACTTCCCTGAGCTCACATCCAGAATATGGGTTGAGGGGGGCCTGAGTATAGAGCTAGACAGTATGTACAGATACACACACACACACACACACACACACACACACACACACACCAATACATTGATATATCAATAAATGGAATGAAGACATTTCTCCAGTCACTAGATTTGACAAGCAGAGAGCACATATGAACCCCTCATTAAAACAATTAGAACTATTACTCAGCAAAATTGTACGCGCTCTCATAAGGGCTCAGAGAAAATACAGGTCGGGATAGAGGCAGAAGAGCCTCGGAGGCGGTTGCCTCTCCAGTCATCCAGGGCCACGGTGGCCACAGTGAGAGTGTGTGGGAATTTGTGGAAGATGTTGGAGATGCCAGGAACATGGGCATCTGCTGAGGAAAGCTGAAGGCACAGAGTGCAGCCGGCCCCAGAGGGAGGTTTTATGTGTCGTAGGAAGGACAGCAGGAGGGGTCGGGCCAGTGGAGTCCATGTGATTCTATCATGAGCCCCAGATGCCAGAGAGGAAGTCGAGTTTGCTGTTCACACTCGAGGGGTCTTAGTTTTACTTTCATCCTGCCCTTCTTTGCTATCCTCCTGTCTCTCACTTTTGGAATGGGATTTGTTTTTCTGTGCCATTTCATATAGTACGTGTGTAACTTTTTTGTTTTTAAATAAGGGCTCACAGTTATGAGATTGCCCTGAGTCTTAAAAGAGATGTTGGGTTTTGAACAGTATTGGAACTGTTAAAGACTACTGGGCTCTTGAACTTGTAGTGAATGCATTTTGTATTCTAAGATGGTTGTAAGCCTATGGGGACAGAGGTTGGATATTGTGGCTTGAATGTAGGCCATAGGCTTGTGCATTTGAATACTTGGTCTTCCGCTGGTGCTCTAGTACTGTTTTGGAATGTTATAGAACCTTTAGAAGGTGGAGTCTTGCTGAAGGAAGTGGGACTCCCAGGGTGGGTCATGAGGTTTTATAGCCTGGTCCCACTTCCTGTCCTCTCTGCTTTTTGACCGTGGACTCATCTCACACTCTTGCCACCATGCGTTCACCTCATGATATACTATGTCCCTAAAACTGTAGGCAAAATAAGCTCTTCATCTGTCACAGAAACAAGAAAAGTACTAACACAGAGTGTATTGTCACTAAAGGTCACTTCCTCCTAAGGATCCTGGCAGGAGGGGGGTTCAAGTCTTTCTCCATTCTGTGGGGCTATATGAAATCTACAAATCAGTCCTATTTAATCCCAACTACAATCACAGAAAGTCAGTCACCATGCTTCTGCCCCACACTTGAGATCCTAAAGAAATGGCAACATGGCTGCCAGCTCAGTCCTGGGTTCCTATGTCATTCACTACCATGAAGGGCTTTGGGAAGGAGGGATGCACCCATGGATGACCTCCACTCTTAGAGAGGACACTTCCAGCTGCCCACACAGCTCACAAACTGAAAGGAGGTAGCGGATGTCTTTCAGGAGGACACACACCACCCCTCCCTGTCCTGCCTGCACTGAGCTGGGGCTTCCTTAAGCTCAGCCTTTCCAATGATTCGGCACAGCAAGCAGTCCACAGGTGGCTTTAAATGTGACAGGAATGAGGAGCATCACATGTAGCCTGAGCTACAATAGTGAGTTCAAGGTCAGCCTAGAGGCGAAACTGTCTGGGAAAAAAAAAAAGGGCACAGATAAGACATTATTTCCTTGTGTTTGTTTTCAAGGCTCCTTTAGAAATTTCTTGGTGCCTTTTACCTACTGCTCTGTAGATGTTCAATACATGTTTATGAAGAATCAAAATAAGGTCTGGAGAGATGGCTCAGCAGTTAAAGCCTTGACAGCCTGGGTTCGATTCCCCAGGACCCACATAGAGCCAGTTGCACAAAGTGGTGCATGTGCACCTTAAGTTCATTTGCAGGGGCAATAGGCCCTGGTGTACACATTCTCTCTCTCTCTCTCTCTCTCTCTCTCTCTCTCTCTCTCTCTCTCTCTCTCTCTCTCCTTGCAAATTAATAAAATATTTTTAAAGGACCAAAATAAGAGGTACCACGTTTTAAGCTACTATGATATGCCAATTCTATTTTAAAGATATTTTAGGGCTGGGGAGATGGCTCAGCAGTTAATGTGCTTCCCTGAAAAGCCTAGCAACCCATGTTCAATCCCTCAGTACCCATGTAAAGCCAGATTCACAAAGTGGCACATGCATCTGGAGTTGTTTGCAGTGGCACTATGCCCTGGTATGCATTCATTCTCTCTCTCTCTCTCTCTCTCTCTCTCTCTCTCTCTCTCTCTCTCTCTCTCTCTGCAAATAAATAAAAATTATTTTTAAGTTTTATATATAGATTTTTATCATTGCTTTGGATTTTTGGTTATTGTTGTTTTATTTCGTGGGGGATAGGATCTTCCTATATAGCCCTGGCAGGGTTGGTACTCACAAGGGAGCCCAGACCAGCCTGTAACTTGCGGTCATCGTCTTGCCTCCACCTTTCCAGGGTTGGGATGACAGGTGTGCCTCACCCTTTCCAGCTTGGGTATTTAGTTTTAACTCTGCAAGTGAGAGGGAGGCACTAGGGTTTAAGGGACAGGAAAGCAGGATTTAGCATTAAAGTCTTATCTACTCATCCTTCATCCTAACTGGATGACGTCAAGAAAAGTGTTTCCATTCTCTGAGCCTCTGTGTTTTCATCTATGTAATGGGACTCATGAAGATAATTGATATCTACCTCCTATGATTGTCCTACTATCACACAGTATGGTGCCTAGATTCTAGCAAGTAATGCTGTTTTGACTTATTTTGTTTGTGGTACTGGGGAATAAACCTAGGGCTTCACATATGCACATAGATGCTCTTGAAAGGCACACCCTCAATGACCTAACCCCCTTCCACTAGGCTCCACCTCTGAAAAGTTCCACCACCTACTAATAGCACCCATAAGCTGAAGACCAAGCCTTCAATACATGAAACTTTGGAAGGTATTCAAGATCCAAGATTTAACACCTGCCACCATTGCTCAATGTTTGGGGAAATAGCTAGTTTCGACAGTCTCTCCTTAACTTTGGAGAAAAACATTGGAGTTTTTTATATATTTTATTTATTTAATTTATTTATGTATGTATATTTATGTAGAGAAAGAGGCAGATAAATAGAGAGAGAGGCTTTATGTGGGTCCTGGGGAATCGAACTAGAGTCCTTCTGCTTTGCAGGCAAACGCCTTAACCCCTAATCCATCTCTCCAGCCCAACATTGGAGTTTTGAATGAACTAATCAATCAGTGACTGGGTCACATATTCCAACTCGTGTCTTTCCGCCCATTAACAGCACCCCCTGGTCTAGCTTGTCCTCTAGTCACCCCCCCCTCGTCAAGTCAGTCCAGTGAGATCAAAGCCACCACCATCCTCCATCCAGAGCTTCCCACATCCATCACCTGAGCCAGCAACCTCTCCTATCCATGCCCAGGGCTCACTTGATGTCTCAGTTCTGGAGCAGAGACAAGCTCGCTGCTTCCCAGGAAGGCTCTGGCCCCCCAAATATTTAGTTAGCCGCCATTCAGTTAAGTGGAATTGACTTTTTATTGGCTTTCCTCTGTATGGCTGCCACCAGCGAAGGCTGTTTCCTTCTTTCCTCTTCTCTGCCTGTCAGCTCGCCCCACATTCCTATCGGCAGCCTTTGGCTCTGATCAATACTAACCGCTGTGTAACAGCTCAGGCACGGCTGCTCTGGTGTGCATCGATCAGGCCCTTCTTCCAACAGGTAGTCGGCTATTTGAGGCAATGACTTGAGATAAACACCTACTTTTACTTCAGGCTAATTCATTTCAGGTGGATTTCAAGGAGGTTCAGCTCCCCCTTCTTTTAGACGAGCTGAAATCCCAGCGTCAAGATTAACTCCTCCAGTGTTTAAGATCCTGGGAGACC
>PVHP010007294.1:0-57014 GCA_004024765.1 Zapus hudsonius | reverse complement strand
GGGGAGATTATCCAGAGGCATGGCCAGGAGAACCTGGCTGAATACTAGGCTATCCATGGTCCCCTGTCACAAGGACTGATCCAGAGGACCCATGGAGAAGGTTATCCAGTGGAGGGGGGAGGGGAGGGCAGTGGGGAATTGGGGATAACAACTCATTGTTTGCCCACTAAATGTTGTAACTCATTATGGACAATAAATTTAAATATATATATATATATATATATATATATATATATATATATAGGACAGTCAGGTGAGAGGTGATGGCTGAGGACTGTAATCCCAGAATTTGGAGGGTGAGACAGGAGGATTGCTGTGAATTCAAAGCCAATGTGGGCTAAAGTGAAACTCAGTCTCAAAGCAACAACAACAAAAAAAGAAAAATCCCAGCAACAAAAAAAAGACAATAAAGCCTGGCATTAGGTAGCACACATCTTTAATCCCAGCACTCAGGAGGCAGAGGTAGGAGGATCACCTTGAGTTTGAGATCACTCTGAAACTATATTATTGAATTCCAGGTCAGCCTGGGCTAGAGTGAAACCCTACCTTGAAAAACAAAAAAAAAAAAAGATAAAAGAAAAAAGACATTAAGATTGTGTATGGGCTGGAGAGATGGCTCAGCGGTTAAGGCACTTGCCTCCAGTGCCTAAGGTCCCGGGTTCAACTCCCCAGTACCCACATATGCCAGACCCACAAGGTGGTGGCCCTGGTTCGCTCTCTCTCTCTCTCTCTCTCTGCTTGAAAATGAATAAATAAAATAAAAAAGATTGTGTATGAACACACACATTTTATTAGCATTTAAAAAGGCATAGGTTGCAATCTACTCAGTCTTAAAGCTGTAATCAACATAAAATTAGCAGACAGCAAGCAAACACTACCTTTGAGCCCAACCCTAGCCCTAACTTTCTAAAAATATTTGATTGACAAATGATTTTATACATATATGTATGTATGCATCATGAAATAATTACTACAATTAAATTAACAGATCAATTACCACTCACATATATGGTGCCTTTGAGACCCAGAACTTGCTAAACTGATAGGGGAACTTTGTAACTTTTGACAAACATTTCCCCTTTTCTCCTAGCCAGAGTCTATTCACTGTCATTCCCTTCAACACTTCAACTTCCTAGCTGGGGCGGTGGCACACACCCTCAATCCCAGCATTCTGGAGGCAGAGGTAGAAGAATCGCCATGAGTTCAAGGCCACCCTGAAACTACATAGTGAATTGCAGGTCAGCCTGGGCTAGAACGAGACCCTACCTTGGAAAAAAAAAAAAAGTTAACTTCCTTACTCTACTGAACTCTGTTCTCCAAGGGTCATCCAGTTTTTTTTTAATATATATATTGTTTTGTTTCATTTTAAGAAAGGGTTTTTCTCTGAAATCCAGGCTAACCTCAAATTGATAATTCCCCTAAGATTAGAGGCATATACTACATATCCAGCTAGTTTTTATATTTTTATTATTTTTAAATTTTTATTTACTTATTTATGAGAGAGAGTGCATACACTAGGGCCTCTTGTCACCACAAATGAACTCCAGATTTATGTGCCAGTTTGTGTAACTGACTTTACTTGGCTACTAGAAAATTGAACCCATGGGCTGGAGAAATGGCTCAGTGGTTAAGGCACTTGCCTCCAGTGCCTAAGGCCCTGGGGTCAATTCCCCAGGACCCACATAAACCAGACCTGGCCCTGCTGCGCTCTCTCTCTCTCTCTCTCTCTCTCTCTCTCTCTCTCTCTCTCTCTCTCTCTCTCTCTCCTCTCTCTCCTTGAAAATGAATAAATAAAATATTTAAAAAATAAAAAGAAAAAAGAAAAAAAAAGAAAATTGAACCCAGACTAACAGGCTTTGCACGCAAGTGCCTTTAACACCTGAGCCATCTCCCCAGCCTTATTTTTTTATATTTTATCCAGAGTTTATAACTGTTGTATGTAAGAGATTTTCTATATATATTAGGAGCTTATTTAGCTATTACCAGACGTAGACCTAACAAATATTTCTAGCTCTCTGTTTTCTGGGCACGTGGTTCCCCTAAGAGAGGGATGTCAGCATATGATACGTGAGTGGAAATTACTATGCCTTGAATGTTCCCCATGGTGGTTGTTTCATCAACCTGAGACTTGAATTGACAGAGACATCAACCAGTCCTTATTTAAGGGTATTCTGAACCTACTGAGACTTAAGAGTCATATGTTATCTTAGCTTAACCTAACCTATCCTGACTAATCCAGACCTTATTTTGTTCACATTTATTAGTTCTTGTGTCTAAAACATCAACTGTGTGGTGGCACACTCCCAGCACTAGGAAGGCTGAGGTTTGAGGATTGCTATGTCCCAAGCCACCCTGGGGACTCTGAGCTCCAGATCAGCCTCATCTATTGAGACCCCACCTCAAAATAATAATAATAATAATAATAATAATAATAATAATAATAATAATAACAACAATATGTGTGCAGTGCTATATTCTTTTGGAGAGTCATAGGGAAACTATCCTTTTGACTTTCAGGCTTCAGAAAGCTGCCTACATTCCTATATGCCTCGTCTTCTGGGCCCTCCTCCATCTCAGAGCAGACTGTGTGGTATCTTCACTCTGGCCTTGTGTCGCTATCACTGCCCACACACACGTGTACTCCTAGGTATAAGAATATTTTTTCTTTATTGCTGAAATGATACAGAATATATAGAGCTCCTTAGCCAATCAGGGAGCTGTTCACGTGGCAGGTACATGGTCAGTCTTGGTAAGAAAACTAAAGCATGCAGAGTGCACGCGGTGAGCGTGATGTGCAATGGCCAATCAGAATTACTTCCTAAAACTTCTTTACAAGCTAAGCCTATTTTGGCAGACTGCCAGGCTCCATCTTGCAAATAGGCCAGGGAATGCCTCCGTGGGCCCTCAGAGGCATCCGACCCCAACATGTCACAAAGACCTTTGTGACTCTATCAGGCCTACTCTGATAACTGCCCTATCTCAAGACCCTCAACTTAACCACATCTGAAACATTCCTTTTACTATGTAAATTACATATTGAAAGACTGGGAAATCCGGCAAAAGGATTTTAGGGAGACTATTGATCAGCTACCACAAAAATTTTCACCAGCTATGGGGGGGGGAGGGGAGAGGGGAAGAATAGCTAATGCATAAAAGGGAATGTCATCCTGGTTTCAGTAGTTTTCTCTAATAACATGACACTGAGTATATTGTTTTGTTAATATATATAATTTTATTCCAATGAAAACGTTCAAAAATTTTTCACCAGTATCTTATACAGTAACTCAGATATAGAAGGTTCTTGATAAATGTGCAACAATTAAATCAAATCTTAGCTATTAGTGCTAGCATCACATGGGAGCTTATTAAAATGTAGAACTTTGGCCCACCCCAAACCTACTGAATCAAAATCTTCATTTTAATAAGATCCCCAGGTTATTCTCATGTGCAAAGCAAAACAAGAAGTACAGAGGTAAGTAGTTTAATCTAATAACAATAGCTAAAATATATTGAGCCCTAGCAAAAGGTGTTTTCCATGTTTCTACCCCAATGCTCCTTGACTCACCTCTCGCCTCAGCAGCCTGAAAATTTGGGCTGTTTCTCAAGTGCATTACTTTCTGCCCCAAGGCTTGCTTCAAAGCTAGGGGGCCCCTGAAACATGAGGGGGGGTCAATACTTCTGGGACAGTCCTTTACCAGTGAGAACCCAGTGCTGATGGGTGAGTCCCTCTGCCTCTCATTCTTGGATTGGACAATTCTAAGAAGCATTCCTCTGGAAGAGATTTCAATCCTGCTCCCAAATATGGGCTTTTCTTCCCTTCCTGAGATCACTTCCAAAATAAATTACTGGTCTCCAAATCCTTGTTTTCTATAGAGGAAACCCAATGAGTGCTTGTTTCATGCAGGCCCTCCCGCTATGAGCGTTTGTCATTCCAACCATCTTATACCCACAGAAATCCCATGAAGAGGCACTGTTTTTACCCACTTTTTAATGAAATTTTAAGAGCCCAGTGTGGTAGTACATGACTGTAATCCTAACAATTGAGAGGCTGAGCAAGAAAGCAGGGAGTGGTGACACACGCCTTTAATCCCAGCACTCAAGAGGCTGAGGGATCACCAGGAGTTCAAGGCCAATATGGGCTAGAGAGTGAGTTACAGGTCAGCCTGGATAAAGGCCCAGTCTCCTGCCTGCCCTCCAAAAAGTGCAAAACCAAGGCAGGAGGATTGCCAAGAGTTCCAGGACAGCTTGGGCTACATAGTGAGATCCGTCTCAAAAAAAAAAAGATGAAGCCAGTTCCAGCATTCAGGAGGTTCAGGTAGGTGAATCACAGGTGAATTCAAGGGCAGCCTGACACCTGAGTTTCAGATCAGCCTGAAAAAAATATATACATACATATATGTGTGTGTGTGTGTGTGTGTGTGAGAGAGAGAGAGAGAGAGAGAGAGAGAGAGAGAAATTTTAACATTCTCTCTCAAATAAATAAATATTTTTTAAAAAAGAATTGGAGAGATGGCTTCATGGTTAAAGGCTTGCAAAGCCAGGAGTTCAATTCTACAACCCGTACATAAAGCCAGATGCACAAAGTGGGATATGCATCTGGAATTTGTGCATAGTGGCAAGGGGCTCTGGTACACCCATATTCATTCTCTCTCTCTCTCTCTCTCTCTCTCTCTCTCTCTCTCTCTCTCTCTCTCTCTCTAATAAATAAAAATATTTAAAAGAAATTTCAAGAGATTATATAATTTCTCAATTTCAAAACGGTGATGAATAATAGAACCAGGATGCAAGGGACATTCAATGTGACCTCAGCCTGAGAGCCTATGCACTCACACAGTGTGCTACAATTACACCTCCCAACAAAGATACTTTATGGTTTCCATTTGTATAGAATTTTTCATATTAAAACTGAAAAGAGAGCTGGAGAGATGTTCGATGGTTAGGGCACTTGCCTGCAAAGCCTAAAGACCTAGGTTTGATTCCCCAATACCCATGTAGAGCCAGATGCACAGGGTGGCGCATGCATCTAAAGTTCATTTGCAGTGGCTGGAGGTCTTAGTGGGCCTGTTCTCTCCCTCCTTCCCTCCCTCCCTCCCTCCCCCCTCTCTCTCTCACTCTCTCTCTCTCTTCTCTATATCTCTATGTTTGCAAATAAATAAATAATTTTTTTAAAAAAACCTGAAAAGCAGCAGGGCCTGGTATCACATACCCTTAATCCATCATTCAGGAGGCTGAGTCAGGAGGATCACCACAAGTTCAAGGGCAGCCTGGGCTACTTAAGAAAATTCAAATACTTTATTAAAACTGAGAAAAAGTCAGGTGGCACATTTCTTTAATCCCAGCACTTGGAAGGCAGAGGTAGGAGGATTACTGTGAGTTCGAGACCACCCTGAGACTACATAGTGAATTCCAGGTCAGTCTGGGCACTGGGCTCGACCCTACCTGGAAAAAAAAAAAACAAGAGTTTCAGTTTAAGGCCTGGTGTAGGGGAGATGGTGGCTCAGCAGGTAAGAGCACATGCTAAGTAAGCATGGCTGCACATTACAATATCCCCAGCGCTGTGCCAAAGTGGGGGGAAGGGCTGGAGACAGGAGGATTACCGGGACTCACTGGTCAGCAAAGTCTAACTGAAAAACAGTGAGCTCTAAATTTAGTGAGAGACTGTCTCAAGAAAATAAAATGGAGGTGCAATAGAGGAGCACATATGACATCATCATCTGGCTTCGCATACATGTACATGAGGCATACCACATATGTATGCACATGTACACACACCACATACTATACACACACATAAAAAAATCGTTCAAACAAGGTGTGATTGTGCACACCTTTAATTTCAGTAGGATTACTGAGGTAGGAGGATTGCTGTGAGTTTGAGGTTGGCCTGGGCTTTAGAGTGAGACCCTGCCTCAAACACCAAAAAATAAAATAAAATAAAATAAAAAATAGTGTAAGAATTGCATGGACTACAAAGCAAGGTCAGCCTGCACAACTTAGTGAGACCCTATGTCAAAATAAAAAAGAAGCCAGGTGTGGTAGGGCACACTTTTAATACCAGCACTAGGAAGGCAAAGGTAGGAGGATTGCCTTGAGTTTGAGGCCAGCCTGAGACTATATAGTGAATTCTAGGTCAGTCTGGGATAGAGTGAGCCCCTACCTCGAAAAACCAAAAAATAAAAAAGAGTGCTGGGGAAATAGTTCGGTGGTAGACCTAGCATGTGTAAAGCTCTGGGTTCCATCCCTAGTACTAAAAACTAAAAACAGTCTCAATGAATAAATTTGTCATTCAATTCAGAGTTTTACTTGGCAGACAGAAAGTGAATCATGGACCAGAAGTTCCCAGGAGCATTGAAGGCTAGACTTAGGCACCACTAAGTTCATCTCAGAAGGCCTTTAAAAAAGAGAGATAAGTAATGGCTGGGGGGAGGGTGGATTACACACCTACACACCTTTACTCCCAGCACTCAGAAGGCCTAGAAAGAATCACTGTGAGGTGGAGATCAGCCTGAGACACATAGTGAATTCCAGTTCAGCCTGGGCAAGAGCGAGATCCTACCTTGAAGAAAATCAAGAGAGAGAGAAAGAGAGAGAGAGGGAGAGAGAGGAATAAAGCGGGGTCTGTTGCCTGTCCAGCACCTGTTTCATCCTTCCTTCCTAATAGCTTGATAGCCAAACTTCTCCTATATGCTCCCATATGTCCCAGTCAGAGAAAACTCACCTCTAGGTCCAGGACAACTGAATCAGCTCCAGCATCTCCTCTTCCTCTCCTGACTTCTGCCTCCCTCTCCTTTCTTCCCATAAGGCTTTATTTTCTTTTGTTATGGTTTTTGGAGACAGGGTTTTGGTCTGCAGCCCTGGCTGGCCTTCAATTGGCAATCCTCCTCCCTCTGCTCCGCTTCAGGTGCTAGGATTACAGGCAGGAGCCAACTCACCCCTCTTTCCAGTACCTCTAACCAGACACTGTTAAGATTTAGCAGAGCAATTCCCAGTTTCCTGGTGTAGTCCTGAACACCGCAGGAGGTGTGGCATCTCTCTATGCCATGGGATTCCCCAGCCAATGAAAGGCCTGAAAGGCCTGTCACTTTGCTATTCATTGTGACAACAAAAACTTTCATTTGTTTGTTTTTTGACCTGGAATTTACTATGTAGTCTCCTTCACAGTCATCCTCTTATCTCTACCTCCCCAGTGCTGGGACTAAAGACATGTACCACCATGCCCAGCCCAACAAAAGCGTTTTCATTTAAAAGAAAAAGAAAAAAAAAAACTTTTTGATACATTTTTCAACACCTCTAAGAAGTTGGAGAAACGGCTCAGCAGTTAAGGCACTTGCCTCCAAAGCCTGACAACCTAGGTTCAATTCCTCAGCACCCACATAAAGCCAGCTTCACAAAGGGCACATGCATCTGATCACCCAGTCAAGTTGAAGGAAAGACTTGTATAATCCACGAGCATCTTCCTCTTTGTTGTGAGGAGGGGGAACAAGAAAGTTCACAGCAGCACCATCCCTGCAGGTATTGTCCAAAGTGGAAGGTACCCAGCCCTCCCTCGGGTGAAGCTGAATGAGACTGGAATGACAGAAAGAGTGTGGAAGAAGTGGATGCTTCGAAGAGCAGACAGGAGAAACAAAAACAGCCTGCTGGGATGGAACTAAACTGAGGGCCTTTTCTCCAGGGCCAGGCTGCGTGGCCGTGTCCTCACCCTGCTCCTTCTTCAGCACTTGTGTCTGGAGGAGAAGTGCCCTGGGTGCCCTGCTCCCATGCACACTTGGTGACATCTGGAAATGCCACCATGTGCTGCTCTGCAGCATGAAGAAGGCCGTTCCAGTTCTGCTAGCTCAAGGCAGGAGCAGGATAATGCAAGGCTTAAACACATGATACACATCAAATCCCAGCATTGCCACTGAATAACCTGCGCTTTGTCACTGAGTCCTCATCAACAAACAACGACTGTCATGATGACAGAATGCATAACACAGGTGTGCCTGGCAAACTGAGATCGAAGTTGCTAGGTCTTTGCTGAGGTGGAGCTCACTTTAATCCCAGCAATGGGGAAACTGAGGTGGGAGGATTGCTGTGAGCTCCAGGCCAGCTTGGGTTACAGCGAAACCCTACTTTAATAAAACAAAACAACAAAGTGCACACCTTTATCTCTGTGTATTTGGCATTTTGCAAATTTTACTGTGACTAGATTATCTTCCAGACCCTGATGTAGGGGTTATGAATACATCAGGTAATGGAACTGGGACACAAAGAAAGGACCCACAGGGCACAGTAGCACATGTCTGAAACCCCAGCACTTCAGAGGCTGAGGCAGGGAGATTCTTATATTTCTAGGTCAGCCAGGGCTACACAGAGAGACCATGCTTCCATATATATATATATGGCTTTTGGCCCAAGTCATCAAAATTACAAAGAAAGGGCTTGTGGGAGGAAATAAAAAGCAGTAAAATTTTAATATGGTAAATTGAAATTGCCCATTTGTTACTTCTCCTTTTTGAGGCACTTAGGGTGACTGAGCCCCCCTAAGTAAAAAAAGGAATGTCTTTAGACTTGCCTGGCAGTATCCTCTTTACTTGAGATCAGAGAACTTGGCTCCTCCGTATCTCCTGCTAAAGGAGTTCCCTAGACCTGCTTCCACATCTCAGCCCCTCCCTGGGAGGAAGGTCTCCTTTCCTAGAAGTGGTTTACAAGAGGACTGTTGAGGAGCAGGAGATGGGGCTAATTTCCAAAGTTATTAATCTTTATTCACCTGCTTTTCATTTCTGTAATGAAACAAAACAAGCTACATTATAAAGAAAGGTTTATTTTGGTTCTGGAGATACAGGGTCTAGGAACCTCATGCAGCTGTGGTTTTGTCTTCTTGCAAGCAGTTCAAAATGGCACAAAACATCTCCTGGCAAGAGAGAGAAAATACTTTCATCTGTGTCTCTCTCCTGCTTACAAAGCCACCAGGATTCAGTCATAGAGGCTCTGCTGTAATGACATATCTAATCCTAATCACTTCCTAAAGCCCCCACACCATAGTCAGAGCTTCTACCCTTTTAATTAAAATCCCACATTAACCACTTAAAACATAGCCTAGGGCTGGAGAGATGGCTCAGCAGTTAAGGTGCTTGTCTGCAAAGCCTAAAGACCAGAGTTCCATTCCCCAGTACCCACGTAAAAGCCACGTGCACAAAGTGGCACGTGGATCTGGAGTCCCTCTGCAGTGGCTGGAGGCCCTGGCTTGCCCATTCTCTCTGTGTGTCTCTCCTATTTCTCTCTGCTTACATATACAATGACAAAATATAGTCTAGCCTTAGCAATAGTCAATAAAGGAGGAGTTCCGATACTAAGAGGAAGGGTTGCCCTATTGTGAAGCAGAGATGGTCTGTCCCTGGGACTGGAGGCACCTGAGCAGAGAGACACTGGAGGTTGGACAGCGTAGGGAAGGTGAAGTCGCTTTTGTCATATCATGTTTTGTCTTCTCAATGAAATAAACAGCAAGAGAAAGAAATGTTGGTCAGTAAGTAAGCTGTTGGAAGATCAGAGTTCAGAAGTGGTGGTGTTAGTGATGCAAAGGTCCCGGGGTGTCCACGTGATAGTGGGGTGAGGGAAAATGCCTAGGGTTTTGGACCATTAATTTACCAGAATGTTAAATTCATCAACAAAGTTAACAGTGGTGGGGTGGGGGTGGAGACGGTGAGTCAGGTATCAGATTCTCTGAGAATGAGAGGGGAGGACGTAAAAGCTTGGAAAGGACCCCTGAGAAGGGGCTGGTGCTGTAGGGTGGGGTCTAGAGCTGCTGGGGACAACCAGAATCTAACTTGGGGAACTATGCTCTTGCTAAGTAAGGCCTCGTTCGAATATCCTCTCCTGCATTTTAATAAGCTTCCTCCCTTCTAAGGGGGGGAGGGGACAGGAGAGGCCATCCACCAGGTTGAGATTTAATTCAGAATTGGGTAAGAAGAAAACGGGGAACAGTCAGACCTTTGATTCACTCTGCTGCCCAGTGCGGTGTTTTGGGCATTTAAAAGAACACTTAAAATGCTCTTGTTTGTTTCTGCCTCTGTGCAAGCGTTCTCTTCAAGGACAGGGCGCCGGTAACCATGGCAGTGAGCAGAGTGTGATGGGGAAGAGGTGCTTTTGAAATGGGCGGACCTCAGTCAGCCAGCACCAGGAATGGAACCTCTAGTCCCGCCTGGGTCCTTTGTCCACTCTGCTTACTGAAGGAGGGAGCTGAAGTCTCCCTACTGGGAAGCAAGCTCCTCCCATTATAGCTGTGTCCTTGAGAGCCTTCTTTGGGGGCCAAAAGAAAAGTTGGGGGCACACGGGCATGAGCAGGACAGTCCGGGGTGGCAACGAAGCCTGTGCTCCGTTGCATCCTGGATGCGCATCCTACACGCTGTCAGCTGTCTTCGCCACCTCTCCCTGGACAGGTGGCTGCCCACGGGGTGGCCCAGAGTCCCCGCCAGAAACGCAGTCAGGCTGGGCCGCCTGGGGCAGATACCAGGGCGAAGGAGGGGGGGAGTATTCCCATCCCTGGATGGGGAGCCCCGAAAACCTTCCCTTCCAGAAGCGCCCCAGGCGGCCGTGGGGCCAGGCTGGGCAGGGCAGGGCAGGACGGGGCGAACCCGGGACACAGGGGTGGAGGGAAGTCCCATGACTGCAATGTTTCCCAGTAGCTCTGGGCGGCAGCCCCTGGGATGGGGCGAGAGGCAGGAGGGAAGGAGGGGGAGGGAAGTAAGCAGGAGACCACAGAGAGAGCCAGTTCCCGGTGTTCAGAGAACACCCGCCGCCTCCAGTCCCGGGTGGGCGGCTGGATGTGTGGAAATGACACGGGGAGTGGGAGGGAAGAGCAGGCACGCGCTTTCTGCCTGTCACCCGCTCACCTCGCCTTCCCCGACCCTCCAGCCCACATCCCCCCAGGGGCAGGGGTGGCAGAAGGTGGGAAGCAGACGGCTCTCGGGGTGCCCACCCTTAGGTCCAAGTAACTGGCTGGGCGGCTGGTCACCTGCGCTCGCCCGGGACTCGGGAGACGGGGTGGGGTGGGGGTGATCGGTGGAGGATGCGGGACTGGCCTGATTGCGGGGTAACGCCAGAGGGGAGAGGGGGTGGGGACGAGTGGCTGGATGGCCGGAGCGAGGCGATGAGCGCGGGGAGGGAGCGTCCTGCGGGCGGGCGGGCGGCGCGGGCCCTGCGCGCGGGGTTACGCGAGGTAACCGAGCCGGGAGGAGGAGGCAGGCGGCGGGGGCCGCGGGCCGGGGTGTCTGGCGCTCGTTGGACAAAGGGATGATGAAACGTGAGCGCTATATTTACCAAGGGGGTGGAGACGGGGTGGGAGGGGGTAAAAAGGACAAACTGTTCCACAACAACCACAGGAAACACAGCCCTTCTGACTCACTGGGAGGCCGGCCGGGCCCACCCTCTCGCAGGCTGAGTCCCCCAGGCCGGCTAGGTAGGGGCCGGTGGGCTTCGGGCACCCGACCCGAGCCGGGACGCCCAAAATCAAAGCCTCCCCGGATCCCAGAGCTGCGTGCGTGCGTGGAGCTCGTGCGAGGCGGGGGAGGCGCTGATCGGTCGAAACGTTGCCTAACCTCGCGGTCCTGCAAAGGCGATTCCTGCAAAGTCATCTGCGCCCGCACCGCCCGGGGACCGCAGCCCCCGCCCCGCCTCTCGGCTCGGAGTTGGGGTGCGGTGCGGACTATGTTTAGAAGCTGATGTCATCCCGACACCCTACTCCGCAGCGCTCCCAGGGGGGCCGCAGGGCAGGTTTTCTTGATCCTCGCGTTTGGGGAGGGAGGGGTGGAAGGTAGCCTGCCCTCTCCCCAGCACACCTCACACCGGTGGCATCCGGGAGATTAAAAAGGAAGAAATGCAACCTGGCCAGAGTTATGAAACGCGGTGCCAGCCCACTGGCCAGCGCCGCGGAGGGCCGGCAGCCCGCCCCGTCCCGCCCAGGTGCGGGGGCTGAGGTCAAGGTTAGCTCCCGTGGGCGTGGGCGCCCCGAGCTCCTTGCACGAGTTTGGGGCGGGTTCCTCATCCCCCGATCTAGGGCAGTTTGTTCAACTGCAGTGAAGGGAGCTTGATGTTCCAGCAGGGAAGGGATTTCTGAGAACTGGGGCTGTCCTCAGATGAACCTGCCTCCTCGGGCTGCTGCGGCGGCGGCCGCCTGCCCAAGACTTTTTAAAGGGGCGATGCCGGCTGGGCCCCGGCGCGAGCCGAGCGCCACGCGGAGCGCGGGGGGCTGCGGGTGGGCTCTCTGCTCTCCGAGGCAAGGGCTGAAGTCACCCCTGAAGGCTGCAAAGTGGAACCCGAATAATGTAGGGCGTCCTGCGAGGGGTCGCACCTGCCGCGGCTCCCCGCCCCCTCCAGACCGAGGGTGTTAAGGCATCAAGGCCACGGGCGGTTCACCTGATCCGGCTTTATCCGATTGTGTTTCAAAATCCAGAGGCTTCGCCCGGGTTGGAAATCTGAGCCCACACCCTCACCTTCCCTAATTCCCCGCCTTTCCCTAAAAGGAGCACCACTTTTCCCCAGTAGGCCCTGAAGGTGGGATCTATGAAGCTGCAGGACCTGGCCCTGAAAGGGAGAGGTCTGGATCCTGCCCAGAGCCAGGTCTGCCACGTGATCCCTCCCTACCCCAGCGGGCCATCTCCCAGCTGGAAGGAGTGAAAAAACCCAGAATGGCAGAGCCCAGGACCTACCACGTGTGCCTTGGAGCCTGAACTCTGGGCCTAGAGCACCAATGATGCCTGCCAACGTGTATTTTAACCTGAGGGCCAGGTGATTAGCTTCATCCTGCAAAGCAAGCATGGTTGGAAAGCCCAGCCCAGGCTGTGTAAAATCCTCCAAGGGAGGGGCATGTGCAGCAACGGTCTGGAAAATCCTTGCTAGGGGCTGGGGTAAACAGCATATCTACAAAAAAGAAGACTCTTAAGGCCACTTCCTAAAAGCCGGCTTAAAGAAAAAATGTGACACCATAAAATTAAGAAAGGAGATATTTGGTTAGGATATAGGTTAGATATAGGTTAGGTAGCCCACACCTATAATCCCAACACTCTGTAAATTTAGGTAGGAGGATACCCACAAGGCAGAAACTAGCCTGAGGCTACAGGGTGAGTTCCTGGTTAGCTTGAGCTAGAGTGAGACCCTGCCTCAAAAATAAATAAATAAATAAAGGGATTTTGAATACCATTATATCTGTTTCTGTTTTCTTATTAAGTACTGATTTAAGGAGCACTGACCTTCACTGTCACAAAGAGCAATGAATGAATGATACACAGCACTGACATAGTATTTCAGGAACCCACATCTCACTTCAGTTTTTCCCCCTATAATGGTTTGATTTCTTTTTGTTTTGAGACTGGGTCCCATGTAGCAAGACTGGCTTCAAGCTCACTTATGCAGAACATGATCTTGAACTAGTGATCTTCCTGCTTCTACCTCCCTCGTGTCACCCTTGGGATTTTTTTAAAGACCTCTGGAGTATTTGGAGTTGGGAAAAAGACTATGCAGATGTATTTATCTAATCCTATTAAATTCACAGATAAGGAAATAGCTCAGAGAGGTTGGCTGAGGTCAAGGATCTCAGCTCAGGCCCAGGAGGCCACTTCCCCACTGTGGTCAACACAAGTTGAAAGATAGCCTTGCCCTTCAGGCACTGTCTTACTAATGGCAATAATGATAATTACTTTAGGATGCACCATAAAGAAGGATTATAGTCCTGGCCACAGAGCCCATAGGCCATTGTTATGAGGACTTGGATAATAAACCAAAGGTTTAAGGAGCATGCGGAGAGGAAAACACATAAACTAGAAGCAGTTACAGTCTCTGAATCCCCTTGTGTCTCCCAGCTGGTTTGTTTGCAGTAGAAATGTGTAAAGAGTCACCTGGGGAAAGCAGACCTCTTATATTTATGTGGTATAATATATACTTTACTGATAAAGTATTCATTTTAATCAGACATGATTCATATTAATTTGGGGTATTTTGCCAAAATTTAATTGAGACAACCACATGCTGGCAAAACAGAATAAACTGGTTTGAATCATAACACTATTCAGCAAGTAAACTATTGTTGAAAATTCAAGGAACAAATCCCAATGTGGGAATTGCTTGTGATATGTGCTCTGAAATAGATATATGTGTACATGGTTTTGGCATGTAAGTCTCATAGTGGATAGACTGCATTTCTGTGTCCCTCCATACTAACTCATTGGCAGGAACAGAAACATCTGGAGGATGAATGGCTGGGGAAGGAGCTAGTTTACAATTCAAGAATTGCTCAATCTGAAGATTCTCTAGAAGAAGCAAGTAAAACAGCAATCATGTTTGCAAATCTAGATGAGAAGTTCATGTGGATGACAAAATCTGTTTTGTTGATTACCTTCTTTTATAACTCTGAAATGAGTATGTCGAGGAGTTCATACTCTTCAGGACCCAACACACATACCAGTGGGATCTGAAATTAAGGGGAATTAAAGAGAAGAAACTAGAAGCAAGGAAAATAAAAATTTACATTAAAAAAAAAACCCTGAAGTGTGGGCTGGAGAGATAGCTTAGTGGTTAAAGCATTTGCCTACAAAGCAGAAGCACCAGAGTTGGATTCCCCAGGAACCACATAAAGCCAGATGCACAAGATGGCATATGCATTTGGAGTTAAGTTTGCGGTGGCTGGAGGCTTTGGTGCACCCATTTTCTCCGTATCTGCCAATTTCTCTCTCTCAAATAAATAAATAAATAAATAAATAAATAAATAAATAAATAAATAAATAAATAAATAAATAAATAAATACCTGAGGTGAGCAGCATGCACTTGGGTGAAAGAGCACCCTGAGACTACATCGTGAATTCCAGGTCAGCCTGGGCTAGAGTGAGAGCCCTACCTCAAAAAAAAATTTTTTTTTTTAAATCAAACACAATCAAACAAAACAAAACAAAATCCTGAGGTGAGCTGGTGTAATCCCAGCACTTGGGAGGCAGAGGTAGGAGGATCCCTATGAGTTCAAGGCCAGCCAGGAACTACAGAGTGAAAGAGTGAGTTCCAGGTCAGCCTGAGATAAAGTGAGGCCCTACCAAGAAAGAAAAAGAAAGAAAGAAAGAAAGAAAGGAAGGAAGGAAGGAAGGAAGGAAGGAAGGAAGGAAGGAAGGAAGGAAGGAAGGAAGGAAGGAAGGAAAGAAAGAAAGAGGGAGGGAGGGAGGGAAGGAAGGAATCCCCATGAAGTAGGCAAACTCCCCTGTTGCCCAGGCTGGCCTCCTCAAGCTCAGTCTCCCAAGGGCTGGGATTATAGATATGCAACAGTGTGTCCAGCTCCAGCAAACTCCTTTTGAAAGGGGTCTTGAATGCCAAGAACTCCAAGAGGGTTTTGCTTCTAAATCCTATGGTATCCTGACCTTACAGATTTATTGTAAGAGTGAACACAGGGCGCTTCGTCCTGGACCCAGCGCAGTGCATACTAAGGGGTGAGATACTGGTGTGCCCATGATGTTCTAGGTGGGTCAGCATTGTGTTTCTATACACTCTTCCTCCATGCAGTAACCTGTAATATCTTCCCTGTTCCGCATTAAACGTCAGAATAAAATAGACTTCTAATTGGAAAGATTCATTTGAGGCTCTTGAGGACTAAGAACCTGGTGCAACTATTCCAAAAGTTAAAAGCTAACAGCTATGGGGCTAGGGAGAGTGGTAGTGGTTAAAAATTCTTAAACCCCACGACTTTAGTCCCAGCACTCAGGAGGCAGAGGTAGTAGGATTGCCATGAGTTTGAGGCCACCCTGAGACTGCATAGTAAATTCCAAGTCAGTCTAGGCCAGAGTGAGACCCTACCCCGAAAAACAAAGAAAAAACAAATCTTGCTTACAAAGTCTGGGTCCAATTCCCCCAGCACCTAGATAAAGCTGGATACAAAGTGGTGCATGTGTCTGAAGTTCATTTGCAAGAGGCCCTGGTGCTCTCATACACACATGTACACACATGCAAATAAATAATATTTTTTATAAAAAAGTAAATGCATTTTTATTCAATTGTGCTGACAGTAGGCCTCCTGCAGGGACACTGCCCCTACTTTCTTTTCCATGTTATCAAGATGGAAAATAACTCCAGCCTTCATCATACTCTCAACACCCCCCCCCCTAATTGTTAATCAAGTAACTGCCACAGGATTCAATGGTTAAGGACCTCTATCTGGCTGGTTCCAGTCAGTTCTTAAGAATCTGTTTAACACAGTTAATATTTCACAAGACCACAGGAGTTGGTCGTTGTAAAGCCCAAAGAGCCAGAAATAGGAGACTTGTGGTTTCTATTGAATTCTGTCATTATCTACCTGATAAAGCAGACTTCTTATTCTCCACATTTGTAAAGCAAGGGGAAGGAAACGTCCTCTCTCTCTCTCTCTCTCTCTCTCTCTCTCTCTCTCTCTCTCTCTCTCTCTCTCTCTCTCTGTGTGTGTGTGTGTGTTGGTAGGAGGGGGTTCTCTAGGAAAGAAAGAAAGTGATTTTTTAAAGAATAATGAGGGATTTTTGTCTTGTCTACTGAAAGTGGACTCAAATAGCAAAATTAAAATAACCTAGAACAATTTGCACCAAGGAAGTGGAAGAATTGAATCACTGGATACATTATGTTTGAAAACCAGAACTTTTGTTAGCTGTGAATTTTGTAGATGAATTGCTCTTAATTAATATGTTGGAATGAAAAACTTTTTAACATCTACTCCAAAGTATATGTCATCCAAAAAAAAAAAAAAAGATCGAATTGAGGCTTTCTCATCCGTGTTTATTCTTAGACAACTTGTCCTGACATATTGATTGATGAGCTTGTTAAAATTTATGGATTCACATGTATTACACACCGTTCTACCCTCCATCTAATAAACTTAGCTTTACTACCAGAAACACAAAACACAAAGATGTGTCCAGTTTCACTACAGCTCTGAGCGTTTACAAGTGTCTAGCGCTTGCATTCGGTACGCGCTTCTGATTGGCTGAACCAATGCCAGTGACATCAACCAACTTACTTTTGATTGGAAGGCTAGTTGCTGGGACTGTAGCGTTTGCAGGAAGTCACTTAACCGTTTGAGGGCTGGAAACCCTCAAACCTGAAGTTGTCTATTGTCACCGGGAAGGGTGCCACCGACTAGGGGAGAAGTGTCCTCAAGCTGTGCCAGCTGGACCTTGTCGGGGAGGCCTGGGTGGGCGCGCGGCCAGGGCGACCCCGCGGGGTCGAGTGTCCACCCCTCGCCGGCCTCCCGGCTGTTACCCTTTTAAATGTCAGCGTTCGGGGGCCGGAGGGGTAGCACGAGGCGGCGGAAAGGCACCGTCGGATTGGCCGCGCGCCTCAGTCCTAGACGCACCTCTCCACCGAAAGGCCCTTCTGACTGGCAGGGGGAGAAAGTAAACAGAGTTGAATCACCCTCCCCACTGGCCAATTGGAGGGGGGCTGGCTCGTGACGTGATGGGATTCTGCGAAATTGTTACTGAGCGAGAGAATGCCGGAGCGGCGCGGAGCGGCAGGAGCCGGCGCTCAGAAGCCTCGGGTGGACCGGGGAACAAGTGCGGCTTAGAGCCGGAGCCGCGCCGGGCCCTGGCCACCCGCACCGGGGTGCTCAGCTGAAGGTCCCGGGGCTTCGGCCCGACGGAGAGCCGACCGTGGGCGTGTACCTGCCTTGCAGTTTCCTCTCCCTGCAACTCGGGGGCGTTTTCCTCCGAATAAACTTGCGATCGCCACGTGTGGCATCTTTCCAAGGGAGCCGGCCGCACGGCAGCGGGGGGCCCAGCGCGCGGGTCCCTGCGTCCGTCCGTCGGGCGACCGCGCGGGGCGCGGGACGGGGCGGCGGCGTCGGAGCCGGCCGCGGAGGCTGCGTGCGGAGGCGCTGCCGGTTACGTAAAGATGAGGGGCTGAGGTCGCCTCGGCGCTCCAGCGATCGGAAGCGCCCGCGCCCCCGCCCCCTCGGCCCGCCGATCGGCTCCGCGCCGCGCCGCGCCGCGCCGCGCTCGTCGTCCAAGGCCGGCGCAGGACGAGCCGAAGCTCCGCCAGCCATCGCCAAGTTTGGCCGCGCCGCCGGGGCTCGCTGTCTCGCCCGCACCATGTCGGCGGCCGCCTACATGGACTTCGTGGCTGCCCAGTGTCTGGTTTCCATCTCGAACCGCGCTGCGGCGCCGGAGCATGGAGGCGCTCCGGACACCGATCGGCGGCGACTACCTGAGCGCGAGGTGGTGGCCAAGGAACACGGCGACCCGGGGGACACCTGGAAGGATTACTGCACCCTGGTCACCATCGCCAAGAGCTTGTTGGACCTGAACAAGTACCGACCCATCCAGACCCCCTCGGTGTGCAGCGACAGTCTGGAGAGTCCCGATGAGGATATGGGATCCGACAGCGACGTGACCACCGAATCTGGGTCGAGTCCTTCCCACAGCCCCGAGGAGAGACAGGATTCTGGCAGCGCGCCCAGCCCGCTCTCCCTCCTCCACCCCGGCGTGGCTGCGAAGGGGAAACACGCCTCCGAGAAGAGGCACAAGTGCCCCTACAGCGGCTGTGGGAAAGTCTACGGAAAATCCTCCCATCTCAAAGCCCATTACCGGGTGCACACAGGTGAGCCGCGCCGCCGCTCCCCACACCCCCGGGGGTCATCAACCTCAGACCGGGCGGCATTCCTGGACGCCCAGGATCCGCACTCGGCCCGGAACATTTGGGGAGCAGGATCTGTCTAGCTCTCCCCTTTCTTTAATGGTCCCCGGCCTTGGGGAGCCCCGGGGAGCCCCGAGACTGGCGGGCTGCGCGGGGCCCGCCCCTCCCCGGCCGCGCCGCCCCGCCCCGCCCCCGGGACTCCGCATCCCGCCGCCGAGGGGCCGCCCCGCCGGGGGCTGAGCTGCGGGACGGGCGCGCGGGCGGGGACTCTCTGCTCGCCTTCCCTTGGGGAGGTCAAGACCTGGGGGAAGCGGAGCCCTTTAGGGGTACTTTTCAGGGTTTGCCAAGGTGGTTTTAAATTTGGCCAAGAGTCAGAGGTTTAAAATAACAGCTTCAGGCGGCGGGGGAGTTTGATGATGGAATGAATGCGTGGTGGGTTAACTTCACGACTAGTTCGCCCTCCTAATGGGGGACACGTCAGAGCTGATCTGTTTCTAGGAGTCCCAGGTCGTAGCCTTGATCCCTAAGTAGAGAGATCTGGCGAGGAGGTGTGGTCCTTGCCAAAGGTCAAGGCCCTGCGATGGATGGATGTGGGGCGCTCCTGCAGGCTGTGGAGTGGAGTGGCTCCCCAGGCGGCCAAGCAGCAGGGCTGGGCACGTGGACGTGGCTTTGGAAACTTAGAGGGTCTTTGGTGAGCCATCCCCGGTGGTTCTAGCTGGCGTGCACAGATAAAGTTGGGAAGCTTTCACGGGTCTGACCATCTTTAGAAAGGTTCATTTAAAACTGCCATTCTGATGAGGTGGCAGGACCCTGTCCCTCTGTCCTGTGACACCACGCTCAACGACGTTGCTGAGTTACTTGGAATGGTGGAGGTTTTTGGTGTAATGGTTTGATATTTTTTGGAAGAGCTCCCGGCCCTTTGGTTTCAAAATAATACTCAGTTGAGGATTTTAAGGTTTGTTTTGCTTATGCTTCCCTCCCTCCCCCAAGGCTCTGTAACTGCCTTCCTTTAAAAATTTCCTTTAGAGTGATTCTTGTGGAGGTGGTTGCTGGCACCAGAATAAATCTGATTTCCTCCATGGTTAAAGAAAAAAAAAAAACACCAAAAAAAAAAAAAACCCAAAAAACAAAACCAGGTGCTGTTTGGGGTCAGCACCCAGGTTACCCTCTGAAACCTGTCTGAAAGTTTCATCTGTAAGGTTGAAGACAGGCATGTACCCACAGCAGGGGATGTGACCTTTAGCGGGTCTCTGGGGGGTGAAGTGGGGTGTATTAACTCGGCGTGTTACTCACCACAGCTGTTGGGCGGGCCTGGCCATGTCAGCCATGTTCCCAGAGTGCAGCTGCTCACATGGACACCCACTGCCACCTTGAGCAAAGGCATTTTCTCCTTCCGGGGAGCTGGGCAGGGCTGGGAGGCCCACGGTGCCTCTGTTGGCTCAGGAGTAGATTCCCAGCGTTATGGGCCTTTCGGCTGAGTGCCTTTCTCGGGCATTTATAGAAATGGCTGTTCATGTGTGCATGCATGCGTGCAGCTCTTTAATTCTCCATAAGGCATGTTGGCTCAGCTGTTTCAGGAGAACCTTTCACACAGTCCAGAGTGGAAAGGGAAGTGTCCATCCCATTTTAAATGTTACATTCTTTTGAATTGAATATTGTGATTGCAGGTGTCTTATTTATGTTTGGGGGGGGTTGTCATGCTGGTAGCACATGGTTAGTAGTTAAACAAAAACCCCAACCTGTGCTCTGCAGATATTATCAAAGGCATACTCATGCCTGAGGAGACAGGTTTTAGATTTCAGGCACAATTTGAATTTTTCAGATAACAGCTTCAAGTTAGATCCATGGTTGGGTGGGGCAGGGAGAGTCCGGATTTTCTGTCTGCCAATTGTTAAATCCCAAAGGTGTAGATGGAGTAGGCATTAGGAATGTCTATTCTACTAAACTCTTAGAGCTCCAATCCCTGCCACACCCCTGCGCTCAGTACCACACACACATTCCCCTGAGAATCTCTCCTGCTAGCTCACTTCCCTACAGAGCCTCATACAGCTTGCTACTTTCTTAAGTTGGCAGCTTTAGAAGTTGTGTCATTTCTACACATTTTTTACTCAATTCAGTGCAGTTTGCTCCTTCCATAGGGTCCTGAGAGGAAAGACCCTGTGAGGCCCCACTGAGCTGGGCTCTGATTTGCTCTTGTTTCCTAGTTGTGAGATCCTAAGCAGGTTTCTTAATTTGGGCTTTATAAACCCAAGGCCTCTGCAAAATTTGCTTTGCAGATTTGTTTGGTTGTAGCCGGCATTAGGGTCTATAAAAATTTAATTAGTCATCGGCATCTAAAAATCAGGATTTGGGCACAAGATCAGATTTCTGACTTCTCTGGAAAAATCAAAAGTTCTGGCACTATTAGGCCTGAATTTTTGCCTAGCAACAGTTGGTTTGAACTGTTTGCTCATTCTTTATATGGGGCAGCACTTCTTATTTTGTTTACTTTTTTGGAGACAGGATCTCACTAGCCCAGCTGGCCTTGAATTTGAGACACTCTTGTCTCAACTTCCCAAGCACTGGAATTATAGGTGTGTGTCACCACGCCCACATTTCCTTTGGACACTGACTTTCTGGCAGAAGAAGCCATCCTCCAGTTCTGGAAATAGCGTCTTCAGTCTCTAAGGTCGATCACCCTGGCCAAGTCTAGCTCAGGTGGCGGCAAAGTTTGCTTATCTAAGTTATAGGTGGCCCTGTGTCACTTTCACACTTCTCCTTAGCTTTGGGGTCAACTGTTTGGTAAAGGAGAGTCTAATGTCATCAGAAGTGTGATAGGAACCCTCTTCTAACAGCCGCTTAGTGGCAGTGTGCTTAACAGGCCCAAGACTGTGGCTTCATTCCTTAGCACCCAAACCAACCAAACAAAAGCCCAGAGAGGAGGCTGGAGAGATGGCTCACTGGATAAAGTGTTTGCCTCCCAAGTATGAGGACAAGAATTTGGACTCCCAGCACCCACATAAAAAGCTAGGTGGGCATGGTGGCCTACCTGTAATCCTAGCAAGTAGGACGTGAAAATGGGATTCCTCTGAGAAAGCCAGCTAGCTAAGCTTTGTTCAAGAGGGAGACCCTGCCTCCGGAATTTAAATGCAGAGTAATCCAGGAGCCTTTGATATCAACCTCTGGCCTTCCTATGCACACCTACCCTCACACACATACACAGGAAGCAGGGTTTCAGGGCCAGAGCTGTCTCCCCCCAGGCCCTAGATAAGGGGCCATAGTACTGGAGTATCACTACCTAGTTTTTGCCAGTTTCTACTCTTTCTGAGTACAAGGAAGCCCTGGTCCTTAAGGACGTAGGCTTTCTGCCCTGTTCTTCCAAGACATCTCCCCAAAGTGATGGAGAGTGGATTTTCATAACCTGCTTGCTTCCTCAAGATGTGTTTACAACTAGGGGTCTTATCCAGATAGCTGTTTCTCTGCCTTTTTTATTCTCTCTACACTTAGGAAACTTGAGGTTCCTTTTTTTTTGTTTGTTTTTGTTTTTCATAAATGCACAGCCCACCCCCTGATGTTTTATAGACTTGTGCATTTATAGATGCATTATAAAACTGTGGACTGTGTCTCTTGAGAAGGCCAAAAAACCTTTGAGATCTGACTGGTTTCACCCAACAAGATCCCATTTTTGTCCTTGTTGTAGTCAACCTTTCACTCGAGGCAAAGAACCCGACCAAAAGCAGCTTGATGGAAGGAATAGGTTTATTTGGCTTATGGACTCGAGGAAAGACTCCATCATGGCAGAGGAAACAACTGCATAAGCAGAGGGTGGACATCACCTCCACCTTAGCACTGCAAACAGTGACAGGAAGGTGTGCCAAACACTGGCAAGGAGAAGCTGGCTTATAACCTCCATAAGCCTGCCCCCAACAACATAGCTCCAACAAGTTTCCAATGCCCAAACTGCCATCATCTGGGGAGCGATCTTTCAGAACATATTCATGTGTTTGTGGGGACACCTGGATCAAGCCATGACATCCCTCCCATCCCCAGTGAGTGTCTAAACCCGCTCTCAAGTGATCTCTTGGAGAGAAACAACGAAGAACAGTAGATAAAAGGGCCCATGGCTGCACATAAAGGTTCTTGCGCTTGCCCACATTCCCATGGGATTGCTTCCACATATCAGACCAGGGGAAGACTCCCCTGAGTACCTCCCAGCTGAAATCTCCCCTGGGGATGGAGGGCAGGGCCAGCTCTTGGTCCTAGTCTGGGAGAGAAGAAAGAATCATTGCGGTTCTTCCCTCATTTCTCACTTCCTCCAACTCTCTGCCCTAGCAGTAACAAAGCTTCCCCAAGGCTGACAAGATCACTGCTTCACAGTAGAAAAGGCAAGTGGAGGGGCTGGAGAGATGGATTAGTGGTTAAAGCACTTGCCTGCAAAGCCTAACGACCAGGGTTCAATTCCCCAGTAGCCACATAAAGTTAGATGCACAAAGTGGCGCATGCATCTGGAATGTGTTTGCAGTGACTGGAGGCCCTGGAGCCCCCATTCTCTGTCTGTCTATCTCTCTTTGCTTACATATAAAGAGACAAGTGGAGTTCAGTTTAAAGAGAACAGTTGCTTCCCTGTCTTTTCTCTCAAATGAAATCTCCGTGGGTGGCAGAAAGGGCAGAGGGGTGTGAGTGGGCCCCTGGTGAAGAAGAGGGGCGCCAGCTTAAACAATGCTCCCTGGATGGCAGCTCCCCATTACCTTCAGTCACAAAAAGTCCACCTGAGGGAAGTGGTCTCCTAGGACTCCCAGCAAGGGGGTGAATGTACATTCCTGGCTCCCTTGTTGACCCTTATCCCAAGAACCAGTCATTCTGCAACGTCTGTGGGAAATTCCCAAAGTGAACTTCCCAGGGAAAACCATCATAAGGACATTGGGAAAGCAGCGACAGTGGTCTTCCCTAATAAGTTCAAGGAGAGGCAGAGTGGGCGGATGATTTCCCAGGGCCTTTTCAGCAGCCCCTAAAAGCACTCTGCTTGGAGCCTGCTTTCCTGCCCATCAGCTTGATTTCTGGATGCTTTACAATCATTAGCATTGTTACTGAAAAAACACTGGCCTTAATGTGTTTTTACTTGACTTCCAAACCTTCCAGATTTTGGTTTTTCTCTCTCTTCTCTAGTTGATTCATTCTCAGGCTTTTGGGGAGAGCTTAGAGCATTCTCTGGCTTCACTTCTAGAAGTCTCCCCCACATCCCACCCTTCCCTAGTGTTTCTGCAGCAAGCCCAGCGCCCACGGAGGAGCGTGAATTAATGCCTAGTAATTGGTACAAAGGCTCTTTCTGTTTCTATGCAACACAGGCAAAAAGGAGAGGCACAAGGAAGAAGGAAAAACCCTACTGATGGTTAAAAAGGGAACGTGAGCTCCTCCCAGCAGTGGTCCTGGGTAATCCTGGTTCCAGATCCGCCCCACTTTTTGTTGGAGGCTAGTCACAGGCATAGGTCTACCTTGGAGCACTTGGTGGCAGCAGTTGTTAGTATCAAAAGAATAGAACTTGGAGATTGGAAGTGACCTTGAGAGGTCATTTCATCCATCATTTTGTCTTAAAAACCATGTGCCCACCCTCTCAGAGAGATGGGGATTGTTCTGTTGTGGTATTGGGAGGGGGTGGGGAGGTTTAAAGCGCACTGTCAAGACCCCAAAGCCTGCCTGTTTGATTAGCATGTGACCCTGGCTTTCTCCTGGGTCTTCCTAGGCCTGCTGTTTTCACAGGGACAGCTTGTGGTTTGCAGCTTGCTTCTGTGCCTGCGTAGAGGTCTTTCTTCTGTGTGAATTCTTCCACCCATGCTGTCCTGGGGATTTCAATCTGTGGTTAATTTTTAGTTTTTTCAAGGTAGAGCCTCACTCTAGCCCACGCTGATCTGGAATTCACTAAGTAGTCTGAGGATGGCCTTAATTCACAGCGATCCTCCTACTTCTGCCTTCTGATGCTGGGATTGAAGGCTTGAGCCACCAGGCCTGTCTTTTTTAAATCTAGGTTTAAAGAGCTGCTTTGGGGAATTAACCAAATGAAGGGGCTAGGTGGAGTGGGCCAGGGCCTCTGTCCTGTCACCAGCCAGGTACACTCCCTGAAACTTCTCTAGGCAGAGGTTCAGAAAGGCTTCTCCTTCCTTCCTGGAATCTCCCGGAAACTTTAATACCTTTTTGATGCATTAAGGCCAAGAGTAATTATTTGTCTTGTCCTGGCCTCAAGCAGTCCCTTGGCACATAATAGGACCAACATTAAAATTCATGAGAATGGAATCCCCACTGGGAAGGGAGAAGCTTCCATCTTTTTGTAGGCAGGGGGTCTTCCAGGGCATTGCTTCAACCTGTTTCTAATGGGAGCCTGTGATGTGTGCCCACAGCTCCCCTGGTCCTCTTGGTTACCTGGACCCCATGGGTACTGGACTTTGGAAGCCTGCAATGAGAACTGAGAATCCGCACCTGGAATTCAAGGCCAGGGCAACGGGTCTTTGAATGACTGAGTGAGTGAATGAATGAGTGAAATTTTGTGGTGTTAGGAGATGGAACCTTGGCCTTTTGCATGCGTGGCAAGCACTCTACCACTGAGCTACATTCCCAACCCCCAACGTTTATTTATTTTAAAATGAAATTGAGAGAATGATTGCAAATATGAATGGGAGAATGCAATTCAACCCTGACAACCAGACTGAGCTTTTTGGAAAAGTGAGGGCATTATTTAAATAGATTAAAATAAAACCACAGGAGCTTAAGCCATACAAAATTAATGACCAGGTTTTGAAATGCAGGCAGCAGTGGTATTTTCTGTGCAGTGAAATTTGCACATTTTTTCAGAGCCTCCCTCTTTATGGAAGTGGTGTGTGCCTCCAGGAGAACCTGAAGAGCCAGTGTGGGAACCATTGGGCAGACATGGGGACAAATGGCCCAAAGGCCCACCTGGGGACAGTGGACACATTTGACTGGAGTCTTAGAGATGGTTATTGCTCAGAGAAATTGGGGGTGGGGAGACTTACCCTCTGCCCCTCGAAGGGAGTCAGCTCTGCTAAGACTTCAATCAGTGAAGAGGAGGGCCGGAGCTTCTCTAGTCACTGATGAAGGAGACCAGGTACTCCAGGGTACTGGAAGGTGGGAGGCTTCCAAGAGCCTTTACCTTGGACATGGAGCAAGAGTGGTCAGAACACACACTCAGCATGTGTCACAAGAGCTCAGGCAGAGCTTTGCCTCCCTGAGCCTCAATGTTTCTCATCTGTAAAATGGAACCAGTAATTATATAGTCTTGAAGTTATTCTGATGAGGTATTGAAAACATTTAGCATACTAACCCCATGCTGAGCATTATTACAAGTAAAAATACAAAATTTACATATGTGGCCCAGAAGTCCTTGAGAGTCTTAGAATTTTTGTTTAAAATTCTAGATGGATCCAGCAGCATCTCATTCATTTGAATAATATTCGGGACTGGGGAGATGTGCTGCAGTTAAGGTGCTTTCTTGCAAACCCTGATGGCTCAGATTCGATTCCCCAGTTCCCACATAAAACCAGATGTACAAAGTGGCACATGCATCTGGAGTTTCCTTACAGTGGCAGGAGGCCCTGGCATCCCCCATGTTCTCTCTTTCTCTGCCTCTTTCTCTCACATAAGTAAATAATAATAATAAATAAGTAAATAAGTAAAGAATCTTTTTTAAGATTTTTAAAATATTTTATTCATTTTCAAGTAGAGAAATACAGAGAGAGAGAGAGAGGGAGAGGGAGAAAGCACCAGGGCCACCACGTTGTGGGTCTGGCTTATGTGGGTCCTGGGGAATTGAACCCCGGGGCCTTAGGCACTGGAGGCACTAAGTGCCTTAACCACTGAACCATCTCTCCAGCCCAAGAATCTTTTAAAAATATCGTTGAGTGGCTTGCATATGAAAGCCGTGCTAAGTGCTGATAAGCACTGTGGCTTTTGTGGAAGCAATCATGCCAAACATATAGTATGTATTAGGCTCTGAGCTAAATGATTTAAATGAGTGTCATATAAACATTGAACCTCTTCATGGAATCACATTCTTCTTGTTCAGTGGAAGGACCCAGGCCTGTTAGTTAACCTCATCCAAGGCGTGCTGAACTTTCTCAGTATGTCTCTGGTGCTTTGAGTGGAGGAGCATGAGTGACTGGCTACTGACCTGGGCTCCTTGGTTCCTTCCAGAGAAGAGCCTCTGGTTTTCAAGGCTCTCATGGTTTGACTCCCAAACCTCCTTCAGCTGACAAGCTTCTTGTTCTAACTCTGTTATCAGGTGGTTTTCATGAACCTTGGTCAGGAGAGTCAGCAGAAACACTGGACTCTGACCACACCCACCTGCTGTCCAGAACTGCTTCCTTCCAAGTGAAAACGAATCCAATTTGTTGTTTTAATTTTTTTTTTCCTTGAGACATGATTTCACTGTATAGCTCAGGCTGTCCTGAAACTTTGTAGCTCAGGCTAATGACATCAAACGCTGATTCTTCCTTGGTCAGCCTTCTGGTGCTGGGATACAGGCCTGGACCTCCATGCCCCACCAGGACCAAGTTTGGGATCCATAGACAAAGTTCAGACTCGAACTGGCTTGATAAAAAATAGAGATGCAAACTGGCCATGGTGGTTTAAACCTATAATTTCAGCACTTTGTAGACCGAGGCATGAGGATTACTACATGTTGGAGGTCAGACCATATAGCAGGACTTTAAAAAATACTAAAACAAACAAGCAAAACAAAAACTGAAAGTTTAAATTGTTGTTGTTGCTTTTGAGGTAGGGCCTCACTCTGGCACAAACTGACCTAGAACTCATTCTAGTCCCAGGCTGACCTTGAATTCACAGTGATCCTCCCACCTCTGCCTCTCGAGACCTGAGGTTAAAGCCATGCCTTGCTACTCCCAGCTGAAAATTTTATATTATTTGTAAGCAGAGAGAGAAAATATGAGAGGAGGAATTCTCGTGCCAGGGCTTTCTGCCACCACAAATGAACTCCAGATGCATGCTGCCACCCTGTGTATCTGGCTCTATGTGGGCACTGAGGAACCGAACCGAGCCTGTCATGCTTTGCAAGCACCTCCAGATGCTGAGCCATCTCCCCAGGCCTAAGATGAGAGTTTAAAGTCGTGCTTCAGTTTCAGATGTTGCTGGGTGCAAGTGTTCAGTGTCTGGGTTCTCTTGGCTCTGGCTTCATTCAGGAGCAGCCTCTCTCTGAACCATGTAAGATGGCTACAGCAACGCCAGACTCACTTGTGCCAATTCTGCAAGTCCTGTAGAAAGACAGTTTTCCATTCCTAATGACTCAAGCTTTGAACACCATGGCTGAGCTCAAATTGTGTGTCTGTCCATGAAATCAGTCACTGTGGCAGGACGGGTCTGTAGGTGTGGATTCACTACCTGGAATTACATGGACTTCAGGGAAGGGGTGCTTGCTGAAGGGATTGGTGTGCTTTCATTACCCAGTGAGAGACTACAAGTCAGACAAGGCAAACTGAACCCCTTTTCCCAGTTAGACCAGGGAGCAGGATGCTCCAAAGAGCAGTTTGACAAAATGGAAGACAAAACAGAATGGCAACATTTCTGGTCTCCATTCTCCAGAGTTTCACCTCAAAGTCAGAAGCCGGGCATGGTGGCGCACGCCTTTAATCCCAGCACTCGGGAGGCAGAGGTCAGAGGATTGCTGAGTTCAAGGTCACCCTGAAACTACATAGTGAATTCCAGGTCAGCCTGGGCTAGAGCGAGACCTTACCTTGAAAAAAAAAAAGAAAAAAGAAAAAAACCCTAAAAGACAGGCCATCAGGTAAGGGACAGAAAGGACATTGCAGAAAACAGATGATTTTTATCACATATTACAAGTGCTCAGACGCACACCCACTGGCCCTCCGAGTAGAGATGATCTGGAAGCCAAGACCAGCTGCCTCCCCTGGAACGAGGTTAGCAGCAGCTCTTTGGTGGTGTTCCTGTGATCATAACTCCACACAGTCCTTAATACTTGGGGGAATGAATCATGTTTACATGAGCATCCATTACCCGAGGTGCTAATAGATAAAGGTGTAGGCTGTGCAGAGATGAGCATGATGGTTCCCACTGAGAGTCCCAAGTCCATTCAGTGTGCACAGTGCTCAACAAGAGCACCACAGTGAATATAAAAGGCATAGAGTGAGCTTAAAAATAGCAGAAAAACACAGGGAAGTGACACGAATCCCTGTTTCTCCATCATTCTGTAGTTTTGTACCATTAGTTTAAATGGCAAGCTGAATGAGGCAGGGCACAAAGCACGCACCTTCAGTCCTAGGACTCTGGAGGGTAGAGTAAGGCAGGAGGTGCAGAGTTCTGGCCAGCCTGGGCTTCTTAGCCAGACCCTGGAGTGTGTGGAGGGGCAAAGAGAGCCCATGACATTTGACAGCTCACACCTGCACTCACTCCTTCGTGATCTTTGGAGAGGAACATTAAAGCAGGAGAATTTGTGGCTCATTCTGTTCCAAGAATAGAGGTATTCAAGCAGTTTCCCGGGGGCTTCTGTGGAGCATGACTAGGACTGTGGTCACCTCAGCAATGTGCTGGTCCCAAAGGGAAGCTGCAGACACTCGGTGGAATGTCATCGCCCATCACTTTTAGACTATTTGTCACCCCAGTCAGGTCCCCAGTCTCCATTTCTCAGTCAGTTCTCAGTATTGGAGGGGGAAGGAGAGTGAGTTTGTTTGTTTGTTTGTTTGTTAGATAGTCTCTGTAGGCGAAACTGGTCTCATACTCAAGATGATCCTCCTGCCTCAGCCTTCCAAGTGCTGGGATTACAAGCGTAAACAACCATGCCCAGATTGTTAGTTCATTATTAAATTTTATTCTGTAGAGGGGATCAAAACAAGGTTTTCACTCTGATCTGGGGCCCTTAGCCTTTGTCGGCATCATCTCCGGGATCTCACCTAATGTTCTGGCATCATGGAGTCTCTGTGGCATGATCTCTTTTGACCTGGTGGTCTCTACTGGTTGTCATACACTTACTGTGTGCCCCATTCTCATATGCTGGCATCCGCTGATGAGCAGCAGCCTGTTCTCCCAACAGGCTCAGGAACATGCCGTCTTTCCTCACCCACATTTGGAAGAGAGGAAATTCTCCTGACCATGCAGTTCAAAGTTTCATGCGCCGTGCACGTGGGGACTTCCTTAGGGGTCTTGCACAAGCTCTCTATGTGTCATGAAAAAGCTGCTTTCCAGCCTGTCAAATGGGAATACAGGCTTCTGGATGCTTCTAAGAGACCTCTGTGTGCAGACATGCTTCATCCTTCCAGATTCCCACCTAACATGCCTATCGTAAGTTGAAAATAATATAGAAAGTAGAAAAGGCACGTCTAAGCCTGTAACAGCTCTGCAGCAGGAGAGCAGGTCTCCCCTGTGATGTCGTGGATGGTAAGGAGTGGTATCTCGCTGCTGTCCAGCATCAACTGTTCACCCAGGAAAAGATCAAAACTCAAAGTGTGTTTTTTACTGAGACCTATGGTCATTGGCCAGGGGCCATCTGGACCCCAAGACAAGGTCCTGGAGCAAAGAGCAGCAATGCCAGAGAATAAGGTTTAGGCACAGAGCATTTTAAAAATGCTATTTTGAAACCTAAAGCTGGCAAGACAGCAGCTTATTTGTCTTAAATGTCTGGCCTTCCTAGAGCAATGCATGTACAAAGAAGGGCCAGGGAGTGAGAGAATGAGAAAACTGTCTCTGTGCTCTTGGTCCATGCCTAGGCTCTGTTTTCATATCTAATCTCCTTTTGTGCACAAAACCAAAGGAAATAATTTGAAAGCAGTTTTAACCCATTGTGTCAGTGTCTTTGGGAAAATCACCTGTCCCTTGAGCTGGCTGTGGAATTCAGTGGCCATAAAAAGCATCCCAAAAGCAAACATGAAAAGAATCCATGTCTCCAAGATAGTTCAGCCATTGACCATTTACACCCTGTTGAGTATTGAGTTTATCTCTCCCACAAGTGACTTGGCCTAGGCAAAAGCAATGCAGACCTGGGAACCAGCTAGTCAGGCTGGACCTGGCCTTCTATTGAAGTCTACCAATCTCAGAGGCAGACTTCTGTTGTTTTAAAAATGCCCACTTTGCATCCAGAGTTTCTGAGCCCAAGGCACAGCTCTTGCTGGGCTGAGAACCAGCAAGCTTAAGTCTCTTGTGTGCCATCTTGCAGTGGAGATCCAGAGGCAGAGCTATGGAGCTGGGCTCGTCCAGGCAGCAGCAAGGAGGTGCGCAGCTGAGAAACCTTGTACAGATGTCACACATAGCACTTCCTTGTGAGAACCTGCAGTGGGGCAAAAGCCACTTGCCTTCCCACAGGCACCTGCAGGGACCGTGCAGTTAAGCCTTAGAACCGAGCTATATAGTGACACAGCCACAGCAGTGATCAGACCCAGGAGTCCAGATGGCCAGGGAGCAAATGTACTGGATGGTTGGGACAGGTTGTTCCTTCAGAGGATCTCCAGGTGAAGTTATACTGTAGGTGAGCAGGAGGCTTTGTGTCAAGTCCAATTTTCATGGAAATGACTTATGCAGGAGAATGTGGGGCTCTGTCACCTGTGGATTTGCACGTGAGGGCAGTGGCAATGGCGAATGGGAAAGGCCGTTTGTGTTCTGGCCTGGCAGGTCCACAGTGCTTTCTGGTAGAGGTGACAGTGGACAGCTAGAGCTAGCCTGGGCTCAGGGCAGGTCACAGTGAGAGGAGGGTCAGCCTAGTGCACTCAAGGCCGTATCCTTGAACTTTTCCCATCTGCCATTCTGGCCAGCTTCCTAAAAGAACAGCTGCAGCTGGTCAGCCACCTGAGGGGAAGGCTGTCCCCTGTCTGTTCTTGTAAGGGCCATTTCCCTTCCACTTGGGAAAAGGTGGGTGGGAGGAGTAACCAGACAGATGCACATGCAGAAAGGGGTCTCATTTTCTAGCTATCTGTTTGAGTAGGAAATAGGAAAACTTCTTTCTCTGGGTCGTAGACACCTAGAAACTACATGCCCCAGTCCACATAGAGAGACACGATTCTCAATGGTGTCTAAATCAACATGTTTGATGACTTTGTAAGATTGAATATAGCATCTATATATTTAATTTTTTTTTGGTCTATTTTTTTGTTTGTTTGAGAGACAGGTTCTCACTGTGTAGTCCAAGCTAGCCTTAACCTTATAGCAGTCCTCCTCCTTCAGCTTCCTGAACACTGGGATAGCAAGCATGTGCCATGATGGCCTGGCTATATAGTTATTTCTTTTTTTAAAAAGAGTTTTTTTTAGGGGCTGGAGAGATGCCTCAGATGTTAAGGTGTTTGCCTTCAAAGCCTAAGGACCAGAGTTCGAATTCCCCAGTATCCACATAAAGCCAGATGCACAAAATGGTGCATGTGTCTGGAGTTTGTTTGCCGTGGCTGGAGGCCCTGGTGCACCCATATATTCTCTCTCTCTCTCTCTCTCTCACTCTCTCATAAACAGTAAAATTATATATATATATATATATATATATATATATATATATATATATATATATATTTGAAAGAAAGAGAAATCAAACTCTAGTCATTAGACTTTGCAGACAAGCATCTTAACCATTGAGCAATCTCTCCAGTCCGGTTTTAGCATTAATTTTTTGGTTTTTCAAGGTAGGGCCTCGCTCTAATCCAGGCTGACCTGGAATTCACTATGAAGTCTCAGGGTGGCCTTGAACTCATGGTGATCCTCCTACCTCTGCCTCCCGAGTGCTGGGATTAAAGGCGTGCGCCACCACGTCTGGCAGCATTTCTTATCTTGTAACCTGTTTGCACCCTTGCCATTTTTATGCTTGACCTCCTATTTTTTTTGAACTTTTTATTGACTGCTTCCATAATTATAGATACTAACCCATGATAGTTCCCTTCCCATCCCCCACTTTCTCCTCAAATCCACCCTCCATCATATCCACTCCCCCTCTCAATTAGTCTCTATTTCATTTTGATGTCATCATCTTTTCCTCCTGTTACGAAGGTCTTGTGTAGGTAGTGTCAGGCACTGCAATAACCTAGTATTTTTTAAAGAAAGGAATCTTTTTTAAAAAATTTTTACTGTTTTGTTTTATTTACTTATTTTGAGAGAGAGAAAGAGGCAGAGAGAATGGGCACACCAGGGCCTCCAGCCACTACAAAGGAACTCCAGAGGGAAGTGTCTGGCTTTGCATGGGTCCTGGGGAATCGAATTTGGGTCCTTCTGCTTTAGCAGGCAAACCCCCAAACACCAAGCCATCTCTCCAGCCCAATGACCTAGTATTTTTTGAGTTGCAACTGTCCATTTGTATTCTAGACTTTAATCTTTTAGTATATGTTGTAATTTCACTAATTCATTGTTTTGGTTCTTTTGCTGTTGTTGTTTGCTTTGTTTTGTTTTGTTTTTCAAGGGAGGGTCTCCCTCTAGCCCAGGCTGACCTGGAATTCACTATGTAGTCTCATGGTGATCCTCCTACCTCCTAAGTGCTGGGATTAAATGTGTGCACCACCATGTCTGGCTAATTTTTAAAAAATTATTTATTTATTTGCAGAAAGAGAGACTATGGGTGCACCAGTGCCTCTAGCTTCTGCAAACGAGATCCAGATGCATGTGCCACCCTGTGCATCTGACTTTACATGGGTACTGGGGAATCAAACATGGATCATTAGGTTTTGCAGGCAAGCATCTTAGCTACTGAGCCATCTCTCCAGCCCCTGCTTAAAATTTTTATTGATACCTTTAGCATGCAGAAGTTTACAAACTATGCTCAGCTGGGTGTGGCAGTGCATGCCTATAATGCCAGCCTCAGGAGGCTGAGGCTAAGGATGTCCAGGCTAGCCTGGGCTGCACAGAGAAGTGCCGTCTCAAAAAACAGCAAAACAAAACAGTGTCCTTCAAGTAGAATTTTGGTTTTGGTTTTAGCTTTTAAATTTATAGCCTTTATGGAATCAATGAAGCGAAAAGCATAAGATTTAATTTTTCTTATCTGATGTCTCTGTTATTATAAATTAAACTTCTTTTTGCTTCATTGATTTGAAATATTGCACTTTACCATATACTCTACTAAATCCATGCACAATCTGAGGTTCACCATCTACAGATTCTTTGGTTTATTTTGAGCTCTACTCAGTTCTACCTGTGTCTCTGCCTGGGCTAATACCTCACCATCTTGAATTATTACGGTTTTAATAATGCATTTTAATAACTAGTCTCACAACTATTGACTAATTACTTGTTCCTTTGCAAAATATTCTCGGCAAGCTGGGCATGTTTACTCTTCCGAATGAACGTCAGATATAATTTTGTCAAGTTCAAGAAAAAAAAATTCTTTACTTGGGAGGCAGAGATAGGAGGATCAACAAGAATTGAGGCCACCCTGAGACTACATAGTGAATTCCAGGTCAGCCTGGGCTACAGTTAAACCCTGCCTCAAAAACCAAACAAACAGAGAGAGAGAGAGAGAGAGAGAGAGAGAGAGAGAGAGAGAGAGAGAGAGAGAGAGAGAGAAAGAAATTTTTATGGTGTTAATACCATGGATGAATTGTGGGCAAATTCTGCATTCACACCATTGGGCTTACCGCCCCCACCCCCACCAGCATGGAACTGTTTCCCTTATCCAGTTTCTTTGACATTAGTGTATAGTGTCTCCAAGGTCCCAAACTTGCGTTGTTAGGTCTGCCATGCCCTGACCAGCATAGAAGAAAACCATGGCTCCTGATCTGGTGATTTAATTTATTTGAGATTTTTCAGTTAATCGTCTTGAATTTCCCACTGCAAAGAATGTTTGCTGAAAGACAGTTTTTAAACTTCCACATGGCAGAAATATATATGTTAAAAATTTTAAGAATCAAAACAATGAATTAATGAAATTACAGAGTATAACAAATCTACAATATAGTATTTTTGAACTTCCTCCTCCTTGCCATTCATTTAAAAAAATTTATTTATTTGAAAGCAGAGAGACCTAAAGAGAATGGGCACACTAGGCCTCCAGTTGCTGCAAATGAACTCCAGATGCAGGTGCCACTTTGTGCATCTGGCTTTATGTGGGTACTGGGGAATCAAACCCAGGTCATTAGGCTTTGCAAGCAAGTGCTTTAACTGCTGAGCCATCTCTGCAGCCCCATCCTTCACTTCTTATGTCCTTACCTGCTTGCACCCACTATTAGTTCCTGAACAGTGGTTGGTTGGTAGGAGTGATGGGGCAATCACCCTACTTGCCTTTGGCTAGGGCCTTAGTAGGAATGCTATTGTTATTTTACTGTTTGTTGACCTTGCTAAGGAAAGGGTTCGGATCTGTATTTTTAATTCTGTTAAAGAATTATTATTTTGTTTTCATAAGTTTATTAGGGTTGTGTATTGAGTCCTTCAATGTATGTATGTGTGCATTTGTCTGTAAGGTAAATGTATGTGCCAGTGTGCATGCACACGCACTGTGCATGTAGAGGCCAAGGAACACCCTTGGGTGTCATTTCTCAGGCATACCGACCACCTTTTTTTAAAAAAAATATTTATTTATTTATTTGCAAACAGAGAAAGACAGAGATAAGGCGCTCACCATAGCCTCTAGCCACTGCAAACGAACTCGAGCTACATAAGCCAGTTTGTGCATCTGGCTTTACATAGGTCCTGGGGAATGAAACCCAGATTGTTAGGCTTTGCAGACAAACACCTTAACTGCTGAGCCATCTCTCCAGCTATGAGCACCTTCTTTTTTTTTTTTTTTCGAGGTAGGGGGTCTCACTCTAGCCCAGGCTGACCTGGAATTCACTATGTAGTCTCAGGGTGGCCTCGAACTTATGGTGATCCTCCTAACTCTACCTCCCGAGTGCTGGGATTAAAGGCGAGCACCTTCTTTTTGAGACATGGTCTCTCACTGTCCTGAAACTTGCCAACCAGACTAGACTAGCTGCCTAGCAAACCCCAGGGGTCCACCTGTCTCCACCGCTCCAGTGCTGGCATTACACATCCATACCACCATGCCTGGCATTCTTAGAAATATTTTTATTGCTTTCTTTGAGAGAGGGGGAGGGAGAGAGAATGGCATGACAGGGCCTCTTGCCACTGCAAACCAACTCCACAAAATCCAGATGCACGCACCACTTTCTGTGTCTGGCTTTATATGGATTCTAGGGAATCAAACCTGGGTCTGTAAGCGCCTTTTAACCGCTGAGCCCTCTCCCCAGTCCCATGTGTGGCATATTAACACAAGTTCTTGGACTCAAATTCAGGTCTTTATGCTTGTGAGGCAAGCACTTAAAATGGGAAATAACATCAATATGATTTTATAATACTAAATTATCCTTTTACCTGTTCAATCCTTGTTACTTTTTTCTGTCAAAAGAACCACTATTTTTCTTCAAGAAGTCTTGATTTTGTACATCTGTGGGAACTAATTGACACTTAGACTTCTTTTCTGAAAAGGAGACTTAATTCCCTTGGATTTGTTCTTTACCATCTTGACTTACTTTCACCTGAAGCAGTAGGAGTATTGGATTTTACATTTGTAACCTTCCTACTGTGGTTTAGGGGAGACTTATCTTAGGACCTCCCTAGCTGGGAAAGGGAAGGTGAGAAGAATCCAGACCCTCTGGCACTAGCTTGTCTGAACCCAGGAGAGCCTAGGCTGGGTTGGGTAGGTCCAGTGTGCAAGCCATTCACCTGCCAAGCACCCTTCCTCGTCTCTGAGGGGGGCTCGGCTCCATTCATCTCAGGACTTTGCCGGGGAAAAATGAGTGTCACTGGGTATCAGCAGTGTCACTCAGCTTTCTGTCACTGTGACAGAGTACTTGAGATGAATCCACTTAAAGGAGGAAATGTTTATCTTGGCTCACAGTTTCAGAGGATTCAGCCGTGGTTACTTTGGGCCTTTAGGCCACGGTGCATCATGGTGGTATAGAGTGATAGAGAGGAGGCTGAGCACCTCTGGTGGCTGAGAAGCAGGGAGAGAGGAGGGGCCCCATATGCCCTTCAAGAACAAGTCCTCAGTGACCTGTCTCCCTACCACTAAAGGATCTGCCACCTCTCAGCAGCGCCATCACCTGGAATATGCCTTTAAGTTAATTAAGATCAAGTCCATTACTAGGGAGGAAGCTCCCTGGCAAACAAAACCAGCACCCTTGAGGCCCAGTGGGGAGAGCCCAGAGCCAACAGGCCCTTCTTGGCCTGCTTCCTGCCCTGCTGAACCCAGGAGAATTCTGGAGGCCTATTCTGTTTCCACAGAGAACGTCTAGTTCACAGGTCACACCAGCTTTTTTGATCAAGTTTATTTTCTACTCTGAACAGAGTCTGCCAGCCCGAGGTGCTTAGCTTGTGCTGTAAGGGGCGGGGCGTGCTATATAAATAATGAGAACTCAGAGATGCTTGGGCTGTTAGCAGCTCTGCTCCAGTAAGGCAGAGTTTATTGTGTCATTGCCTCTGGGTGTGTTTTCCTGCGAAAGCCAGAAATAAAGCTCTGGCACAAGTCTGGTTTCCCTGGGAGGATGGTAACTGCAGACAGGCCTAAAGATCCTCTGACTGATGGCTGCTTTGCTGTGCTCGTTTGCCATGAAGACGGACCATTCCCCATGGACCTCAGCGCTGAGCCAGAAGAGCCTCTTAGCTGCTCTCCTCTCAGAGCACGTGATCCCCATTCCCCACCCTCCTCTTCTCTTTCCTTTTCCTTTTTTTGGAGGGGAGAGGGAGGATGAGGCAGGGTCTCAGTCCAGCCCAGACTGGCCTCGAACTCATGGCAATCCTCCTACTTCAGCCTCCCAAATGCTGAGACTAAAGTTGAGAGCCACCACACCCAGCTGCTTTATTTTCTTTGAGACAGGGTCTTGCCATGTAGCCCAAGATGGCCTTGAACTTACTGTCCTCCTGCCTCAGCCTCTTGAGTGCCAGGATTGTAGGTGTATCCACCGCGGCCAGCTTTCATTCCGTGCTTTCTTTGGTACAAACCTTGTGTCACTTCCTCAGTGATACTTGGCCATTGAACCAGCATACTAGGATGTATTCCATAAGTTACGTGCACACTTTCCACTAGGGGATAGAAGGCGAAGGGAGCACGCCGTAGGTCCCTGCACATACTGAGGCACTGGCCAGCCTGCAGACCTCTGGGGGGAAAGCACTCTCCCAATGACTGCAGGCCACCACAACCTGAGATCTAACACACCTGGCCTCAGTCGTTTTGTTACCTGGGCAGCTCCTGAAGACATCTGAGCCTACAAACTCTGGTGTGCACCAGGTAGAAGCTCAGTTCTCCTGGTTGCACCCAGCAGTCAGCCAACTTTCTGAAAAGGCTGGGTAGTATTTCCAGCTTTGTAGGTCACAAGGCGTCTGCCCATGCACTGGGGAGGCACAGACAATAGTGGAAACGGGTATGGCTCTTTCCTGTAAAACTTCACATGTGGACGTGAAGACTAATTTCATATCTCTTTCTCCTGCCATGAGATGCTTTTTGTTTTGATTGCTTTAACAGCTTGGTCTGAGCTTGTGGCAGACCAGGAGACCAGGTTTGGCCTGGGGGATATAGGTTATTAACACCTGTTGACTTAACAGGGACGCCTACCTGATGCTTTTCAAGGGACACCATAAAAATCCAAAGGATCCTCAGGCTTTACACTAGTAATTCATGGTCTTACCTGCTTAGAAACCTTAGCTCGAGAATAGAGTTAAATGAGTCCATCAAAGACTGTTCTTGGCTCCCAGTGTCCTCTGGGCCTTATGGGTATCCTTCTCCTCTCTCTTAAACCTTCTGGGATGGGAGCTACGTCAGACAACATCTGGATTAGGAGCAGTGGGAGCAATCACAACATGGCAACTGGCCTAAAAAATTAGAAGTGAATCCTGCAGGAGTGAGCCCTGACTATTCTAGGCATTCTCTGTAGACAGGCTGTAAGCATGAAAACAATCTCTGTGCTCTCTAGAGCTGAGTGAGCCTTGCCTACTAGGGGTCACTTCTATGAAGCATGCAACCGAGGGAGTCATTCCTCTGGCCAGCCTACTGCAGAGTGGCCTTTTGGTCCGTTCTTCCATGGTAGACACAGATCTCTCAGGTTCCCCAGCCTCTTGTGACTCAGCCAACATACCTAAGTGCGTGTTCCAGTGAGTAAACTGAGCCTCTAGGAAAACCACTTGAACTAACAAGCACTGAGCACATGCATAGCTTTGTCTTTGTGGCATCTTTCTCCTTTGCACATCCAAAAGCAGTGGAGAGAGGATGCCAAGGAGAAAGCCAAGAGCGTTTTATGCTGTTTATCCTATGGATTCCTTACCCTCGTGTTTTTCTTGTTATATTTATATAAATGTGTGTGCATATTTCTTTCTTTTAAAATATGGCAAGCAGAGAGAGAGAGAGAAAAAAATGGGCATGCCAAGGCCTTTGACCACTCCCAACAAACTCCAGATGCATGTGCCATCCTGTGCAACTGACTTTATGTGGGTACTGGGTCATTAGGCTTTGCAGGCAAGTGCCTTAACACCGAGCCATCTCTCCAGCCCCCTTCTTTCCTTCCTTCCTTTTTCTTTTTTGGTTTTTTAAGGTAGGTCTCACTCTAGCCCAGGCTGACTTGGAATTCACTATGTAGTCTCAGACTGGCCTTGAACTCACAGCGATCCTCAGTTTCACAAGTGCTGGGATTAAAGATGTGCACCACGCCTGGCTCAGCATATTTTTAATAAGCATGTTTAGATAAAATATTTTCCATAGTTGCTTCTTTCAGATTAGCAAGGACTCTACATAGAGTGGCCCTGACAATCTTCCCCAGTAACCAACTCACTTCTGAGAAGGTTTTAGTTAGTATTAGTGATCTAGAAATGAATGTATTAAGCACACGTGCATGTGTGTAAACACACAAGTCAGTCCTGGCTCTGTGGGCCCACAACAGATTCAATCAACGACAGATCCAATATTTGCTAACTGTTCAGCAGCATGAATAAGGCAGAAGTCACTTACAACATTTTCCTTGCCACATGAGGCTGAATCTCACAGAGTGTGACCATCTAGATTTGAACTTTTGCCCAAAGGTCAGCCAAAGAAGTCCATTTTTCAGCCCCATGTCCTTAGAGCTTTCAGGGAAGGTGTTCTGGTGGTGGTTTCTTTCTGGACCCCTCAGGAGTTCTTTGAGTACCATCACTCCCAGCACCCATCCACCTTGGGTCGGGTCCAGCCTTCTTGGTTTGCTTGTGAGGATTTCTTCCCAAGCCTGCTTGTGGATTCTGTTTGCTATCTGCCCCAGAAGAGGAAGCAGTTGTGCGGTGTCAGACCTGTGTTCTGCTTGGAGAATAGCAGACACAGCAGGTCTAGATATCACAAGGGTGAGAGAGTTGGGTTTGGTTGGTTTATTATTATTTCTGCTTCTCATCAGCTCAGGTTAAGAGAAGGGAGAATAATTTTCTGATGAGTCAGGTGCACCATGCTGGACAGCTCCCAGCCCCTGCAGTTTCTTCCAGGAAGCCAGGGACAAGAGTGAGAATATATTCACTCCTCATAGCAACGAAAGACATGTCTGGAGAATTCTGTGGAAACAAGAGCCTGCCTGTGTGTCCTATGTGTTTGAAGCAGCAACTTTTCCTGTGCTTGGAACAGTGTAAAGTGCAGACAGGCCACCCCAGAGCAGGGTGAGGACAGACACTTGCAAGCTCAGCTGCTTTTGTGCCGGTGTGTGTCCTTCCCTGCAGCTTGTCTTCTCAGTTGGGGAAGGGGCTGAGATTCTTAATGTTGTTCTGAGCATACCTGCCAGGCTTAGCTGCATTTTGACAGGGGTATGGAGACAATAGTGTGAACTGAAACAGTACCAAGTCACGAAACTCCAGTCAGGACAGCGAGGGGCTAGGAGCACAGGCTAGGCATTAAGCAGTATAGGGTGGTTTCAAGGCTCTGCTTTCAAATTGTGTGACCCTGAACAAGTATGTCAAGTCTCCGTTTTCTTTTTCTTTTTTTAAAAATATTTTTATTTATTTGCAAGCAGAATGAGAGAGAGAGAGAAAGAGTGTGTGTGTGTATATGGACACTCCAGGGCCTCTACCCACTGCAAAAGAACTCCAGATGCATGTGCTGCTTTATGTATCTGGCTTACACGGGTACTTGAGTCATGTTCAGGTAGGCTTTGCAGGCAAGAGCCTTAAATGCTGAGCCATCTCTCCAGCCCTCAAGTCTCCATTTCCTGATCTGTACAATGGCTGTCTTGTGGGGTGTCCTCTGAGAATCTGTTTTGTTATTTTTCTGTTTATTTGTATATGTGTGTTGTGGGGGGGAGGGTGCTAGGGCCTCTTGCCATTGCAAATGAACACTGACAATTGTACCACTCTTTCGTGTCTGGCTTGCATGGGTGGGTTGGGAGTTGAACCTGGGCCTGTAGGCTTTGTAAGCAAACTACTGAGCAATCTTCCCAGCACCCCCCCCCATTTCATTATTTTTATAATAATGAGACAGTGGGCTAAGAAGACATTGGGATTGCTTGGTCAGGGGAAGAGTTGGTCAGTGAAGATACGGTAGCCGTCTGGTGACACAGTCTGCACAGAGAGGTTCAGGCAGAGCTAGACTGTCTCACCAGGTATGGGACTTCCTGTCTCTGGACTTCTGTTATTTATTTACTTATTTGAGAGAGAAAGAGGCAGATACAGAGAGAGTATGGGTGCACCAGGGCCTCCAGCCACTGCAAATGAACTCCAGACCCATGTGCCACCTTGTGCATCTGGCTTTACGTGGGTACAGAGGAATTATACCCAGGCCAAGTCAGGCTGGCAGGCTTTGCAAGCAAGCATCTTTAACCACTGAGCTATTTCCCCAACTCTATTCTCTGCTTCTTATAGTGTCACCAGCCATGTGATATGGCCCACCTCCATGACCTTATTTAACCTTCATTCCCTCCTTAAGGACTCAAAGGATCCCCAGCTAGACTCCTCAGGTACAAAGCCCTGCACATAAAGTGCAAGTATTTGCATACGGAAAATATTTTAGAATCACTCAGATTGCTTGAAATACCCAATGCAGTGTAAATGTGCTGTGAATGTGTTGTTTCAATAGATGACAAAAAAAAGTCAGTACACACTCAGCAGAGGGACAGTTTTTCTTTTCTGAGTAGTTCCTCTCCATGATTGGTTGAATGCGTGGACAGGGAGGCTATTTGTACAGCCAGATTCTGAGGTCTGGGGGTCAGGACTTAACCTGTGAGGTGGGGGTGGATATAATGCACCCCATAAAACTCATGACGAGGGGTTTATCCTTTGCATCTGGGGATTGCTACTCATAGATAGTGGTCAGAAGTTCTCCAACATTGTCCTTTCAACAGTGTTCTGTCTTGATTTCCTTCTCTTAGGTGAACGGCCCTTTCCTTGCACGTGGCCAGAATGCCTTAAAAAGTTCTCCCGCTCAGATGAGCTGACCCGCCACTACCGGACCCACACTGGGGAGAAGCAGTTCCGCTGTCCACTGTGTGAGAAACGCTTCATGAGGAGTGACCATCTCACAAAGCACGCCCGGCGTCACACCGAGTTCCACCCCAGCATGATCAAGAGATCCAAAAAGGCACTGGCCAATCCTTTGTGAGGTGCTCCCCGTGGCAGCCAGGCAGAAGTGGACCCCGAAAGGACAAAAGTACTCCCAGGAAACAGACAGACACATGGAAACCCAGCCCCAGCAGAAGCGCGCTGGCCGTAGGAGGTCACTGCTCCTGGGTCAACGTTCTCATGTCCCTCTCCTGTCGTTTTCCAAAAGCACATGGTAGCCTAAGATCAAAGTCAACCCTTGGTCCCCTTGCAGAGACAGCACTGACCCTGTCTGTGACTGTTGAAGGGAAGGCAAATGCTTTTGTTTTTTTTTTGTTTGTTTGTTTTCTCCTTTATTTTTTGGGGGGGTTGGGGGAGGGCAAGGCCAAGGCTGGGGTAGAATTTTAACCATTCACACTGGTGTACATATGTCTGACTGGGTGAGTTGACCTGTGGCATCTGTCACAGCCATTCTGGGCCCTTTATGCTTGCTGACTCTCGGAAAATTGTTTTCCTACCTTTTAATGTAATGACAAGTGTGCTTCCGTTTGTTTAGCAAAACCACTCTCATGAATCACGTTAACTTTTGAGATTATAAAAGAAAAATCTTCCATAGCACAGCTGTCTTTATGCAAGCAAGAGCACCCCTTCTCCAGCATGATCTGTCACCTAAAGACTTGAAAACCAACAAAAAAAAAAAGTTACTTATAGTCAATGGCTAAGCAGAGTCCGAATTTATACCTATCAAGACAAACCTTGGACAGGTTATGCTAAGTCCGGAACTTTCAAACCTTGCTTTGTATGAATTGTACTTTTTGAACATAAGCTGCACTTTTCCTTTCTAATGCAGAGGGTGAATAAGTTAAACGCAAGCTTTGAGGCTAGAAACAGACATTCTGTTTGGCACCACGTGATAATCGGCTTATTTGACTGTATACACGTTATAAGAACTCAAGGCAGAGATGTGAGGGCAGAATATACAAAACACACCGAGGAGGAGGGTGGTGGTGTTCTAAACACAAAAAAGATCAAACAGAATTTTCACTCAATGAACTTGTCCAAATTTTCCTGTCCTTTCAGTTAAGGTCATCTCTTTATACTGTAATGCCACTAAGAGACAGAGCCTTCAGATCTGTCTGGGTGTAATTGACAAGTGGGTGCATAACTGTCACCAGGCTGAAGATGCCTATTTTAGGGGAGGGGGGAATGTTTCTTGGTCCCCTTCCCAGGCTTCTATAAATCTTCCACTGTCAGGTGCAAGAGTCACGGCAAAGGAAAGGGAGCTGAAATATGAAAAATGTGTCCTATAAGTGTCAGGGAAAATGCCACCATGATTTCAGAGGGGACTTCTGGTGCGACAGGCCAGTGGAGTCTGCGGAGTGAGATCCCAGCACTTTCCCATCAGGAGCCTCACCACTATACTAACTTGTATCTAGGTGTCTACAATGGCCTAAACCACTACATCCATACTATGCCATTTACTGAAAACTTAATTTTGGCTTTTAAATAGCCAAAAATAAAGTTTTCATAGTTTAAAAAAAAAAACAACAAAAACAAAAATACAAAACCTCAAATGAGGGGAGTCAGCAGTGACCATGGGGGAAATGTTTACATTTTTTTCTTCAGAAATGCCGCTTTCTGGCGATTTTATCTGACATTAAAAACAGGGAGCTATGGTGCACTCTAGTTTATCCGTGTGCTATAAAGCATGGTGTGTGAAGGCAGGGTGCCCACCCGCCAGCAAGCTCCCGAGATCACCCTGCACATGCTCATTTCTGATGGGGGCTCCTGCGGTGGGCACACGTCACGGCTGACTCTAACTTCCAATACAACAGCCATCACTAGCGCGGTGTTTTTTGTTTAAGCGGTGTAGTTATTAGTGGTTCTCACTAGAGAACTGCTTTTACCATTAGGGACTGGGGGCAGTCCATGGGCTAAAAGGAAAGTGTTTTCTCCCGAGAAAACATGTCAGGAAAAATAAAGAACACTTTCTACCTCTGTTTCAGATTTTTGAAACGCTTATTTTAAACCAAATTTTAATTTCTGTGTCCAAAATCAGTTTTAAGGACATCTGTTCTTCCACACGAGATGGGTTAGGCTTCCTTTCCTTCCTGAGCTCCTGGGCAGGCTCTGCGTTGGGCACTCTGCACGCTCCTGCCTTTTTTGCAGGAGGATGTGGGGTTGCCAAGAAACTCAACAATCCGTAAGCACTCAGCTTTCCCTCACAGAAAGAAATGGAGGAAGACAGTCAAGTCAGTGAAAGACAACGTCCATCGTTTCAGGAGGAAAATCTCTATGTGGAGGGAGATAAAGGCAGCAACTTGTTTTTAAAAATGCACAATTTATTTCCCAAACGTTGCTTCTTGTCTTTCAAGTCGTTGACAGACACACATTTGATATTCTCTTACATGTTATAGTAACGTAACGTATACACTCAAGACTTTTTATGCTTTGTGATAAATCCTGTTTTACGATGTCACAAAACAGGAACCAGCATTCTGATTAGATTTATTATATGGAGATATGGTTCAAATAGGACTACTAGAATTCGTTGAACACTAAAGCTATGAAACAATTACTTTTTATATTAAAAAGACCATGGATTTGACTTATGAAAATCCAGATGCAGGATAGTAATTTTTGTTTACTTTTTTAACCAAACTGAATTTTTGAAAGACTATTGCAGGTGTTTCAGAAGAAAGTCAAGCTGTTTTATCTAATACTGTAAGTAGTCGTCACTCATGGGAAATGTAATAGTTTTAGAGTTAAGATATATCTCCTCTCCTTGGTTAGGGAAGAAGAAAGCCCTTCGCCATTGTGGAATGACACCCTGGCTTTAAGCTCCACATCATGCTTATTTTGAGAATTAAATTTGGTAGTTATAATTACAGAAACCAATTAGTTTGTCAGTTTGCGGATAGATTTAGCACAGTATGCATCACTCTGGATAGATCGAGATGTTCTTTCACTACGGATGAATGGTCTGTAACACTGTAAGATACTGATCTTTACAACTGTTTAATCAGTTTTATTTTTGTACAGTATTAGTGACCTAAGTTATTTTGCTGTCCTGTTTTGTAAATCAAATGAAATTATAAAAGAGGATTCTGACAGTTGGTATTTTGTACATATGTATATATGTTGTCCAAATTAAAAATAATAAATGATAAAGATTGAAATTTCCAGCCATTATTTTCAGCAAAGGGGATACATTTCATCCACAGGAAGTCACTTGGTTAACCTGTACTCACAGAATCTTATTTCTATGCAAAGATACCCTGTACCTTTCAAAACACACTATGTCTGGATTAATCACTTGCGTACTAGAAACAGGTCAGAGATTAAAGGCTCAGATTGAACTATACAGGTAAGAGTACAGAAACTGGACCCGGTGTGGTGTCCACACCTTTAATCCCAGCACTTGTGAGGCAGAGTAGGGGGATTCCTTCGAGTTCAAGGCCAACCTTTAACTACAAAGTGAGTTTCGGGTCAGCCTGGCCTACAGTGAGACCCTACTTCTAAGCTGGTGGGGGAGAAGAGTACAGAAACAGGCTTCCAAAAGCAAGGCAGGAAGAAAACCATACCCAGCGAAGATGAGCTCCACAGCCTCGTATGATGCACGCAGTTCAGACTAGCTATTGTTCTAAAGTTTTTACTGTGGACTCCTCGTGGTGCCCAGGGTTTAGGCTTCTCATTCTTAAGCAGCTCTGAGTGGTTTTGTGCTGTCCTTATGCCTCAGTGAGGAAACAGGATTGGATGGCTTGCCGAGGGAACAGTGACTCAGAGAAACCCTTATCTTGCTTGGGATTTTAGAGTTCTGGGATTCGGATTATTTGCATGTGTACAATAGGCTATTTTGGGGATGACACATCAAATTGAAATTCATGTGTATTTCTCTTTCTTCTTTGTAGTACTGGGGATTCAACTCGGAATTCTAATACTGGGTTATGCCCAGGCCCCCTTTTCAACTTTTTATTTATGCGGATACTGGGGGATCAAACCTGGGTCTTTAGACTTTGCAGGAAAGTGCCTTAACCACTGAGCCATCTCTCTAGTCCCTCCTTCCTTTTTTAAAACAAAATTTGCATGCTTCCTTTCTTAACTTTGCTCCCCCAACCCCAGTTATTTTAACCGAGTGTTATGGTGGACGCCTGTAATCCCAGCAGTTGGGAGGCTGAGGTAGGAGGATCACCATTAGTTCAAGGCTAGCCTGGGCTACAAAGTGAGTTCCAAGTCAGTGTGGGCTACAATGAGACCCTATCTCAAAAAAATTTTTTGCATGTATATATGTGTGATGTGTGTGTGTGTGTGTGTGTGTGTGTGTGTGTGTGTGTATGTGAGAGAGAGAGATATGTTTGTGGGGGCGCAGGTACACATACACATATGTGCTTGTACATACAGAGAACAGGGGTTGAAACTGTTGGGTGTCTTCCTCTGTAGCCCTGCACATTATTCTTTGAGACTCACTGAACCTAGAAGTCACGGATTCAGCGAGGCTAAAGTAGCCATCAAGCCGTAGGGATCTGCTTGTCTGTGCCTCCCCAGCACTGGCATTATAGGCATGTGCCACCATGCCTGCTTTTACATGCATGCTGGGGATCCATTAGCAATTATTTTATTTATATTCTTTTTAAAAATAGCTTTATTTTCAAGCAGAGAGAGAGAGAGACTGAGAATGGACACACCAGGGCCTCTAGCTGCTGCAAATGAACTCCAGATGCATGCGCCACTTTGTGCATCTGGCTTTACGTGGGTGCTGGGAAATCGAACCCAGATCATCAGGCTCTGTAGGCAAGTGATTTCACTGCTGAGCCATCTCTCCAGCCCTATTTTTATTTATTTTTGAGGCAGGGTCTCTCTCTAGCTTAGGCTAGCCTTGAACTCACCCAGTCTTACTTCCTCAGCCTTCTTAGCACTGGGTCCAAGGGCATGCACTACCACACCATTCTTGATGCCAGAGGTCCAAACTCACAGCAAGCACTTTACCTACTGAGTTGTTCTCCTTCCTTCCTTCCTTCCTTCCTTCCTTCCTTCCTTCCTTCCTTCCTTCCTTCCTTCCTTCCTCCTTTTTTTCTTTCTGAGACATTCACTTTTAGTTAAGACCTGAAACTTGCTACGTGGCCCAGTCTGGCCTTGAAGTCTTAATTTTCCTGCCTCCCTAGTGCTATAATACAAGCATGCACCATCATCCCAACTTAAAATTCACGTATATTTCATATACACCTATACAAATACCTTGAAGACTATGCCTGTGAGGATTTTTTTTTTGGTGTAGTTTTTGTTCTTGCTTGTTTTTATTTTATTTATTTGCAAAGAGAGAGGGAAAATGGGCACACCAGGGCCTCCAGCATCACTCTGTGCATCTGGCTCTATGTGGGCACTGGGTAATCGAACCTGGGTCATTAGGCTTTGCAAACAAGCGCTTTAACCACTGAGAGTCTCTCCAGCCCTTTTTTGTTGTTGTTATTTTCCTTTTTCTAGGGTCTCTCTAGCCCAGGCTGGCTTGGAATTCACTATGAAGGCTTAGGTTGGCCTCCAACCCATTGCAGTCATACCTCTGCCTCCTGAGTGCTGGGATTAAAGACGTGCACCACCATGCCTGGCTTGGTTTAGTCTTCAAAGCAGGGGTGAGGAATTTACAAGGATCCTCTGACCTCAGCCTCCAGCGTTCTGGGATTCAAGGTATGAGCCACCATGCTTGGCTAATGCCTGTATTTGATTGCAACCTATAATAAGGTCAGAGGTGGAATGTTCCACTGTTGCATCATATAAGCATCCAAAGTTTCAAATTTTGGGTAATCTCGGATTTGAAGATTAGGACTGCTCACTGAAATATATACTTAAATAGACTTAAATATAAAACTGCTGAGTCCAACCCTTTGTGCTTGTATGCTGGGGTCAGAGCACGGGGTGTGTCCTGGGTGTAATAATTCATTTGACCCATTTTATTGAGCACCCAGTAGTGTCCTGCATTGTTGTCACTGTGGACACAAGGATGAATAAGCAGACCTGGTTCCTGTGGTCAAGTGTATATGTTAGTGGAGGGAAATAAATGTTACATGAGCATATTTTCTCTCTGGCCTCAGATGGTGATAATAAAATGGTACAATGGTGCTGTGACCATGGCTTGGTGTTGGGAAAGGCTCCTTTGTAGAGAATGTTTGGGGCTGGGTGTGGTGGCGCACGCCTTTAATCCCAGCACTCAGGAGGCAGAGGTAGGAGGATCACCATGAGTTCGAGGCCACCCTGAGACTACATAGTGAATTCCAGGTCAACCTGGGCTAGAATGAGACCCTACCTGGAAAAACCAAAAGAGAGAGAGAGAGAGAGAGAGAGAGAGAGAGAGAGAGAGAGAGAGAGAGAGAATGTTTGGGGATGGACTCCCCAGGGGCATTTAGCCTTTCAGCTGGGACATAGCTGATGAAGAGAAGCCATCAAGGGAAGATGTGGCAGGACTGAGCCTGCCAGGGCAAGGTGTTTGATGAGGCCTGCGGTGCTTGTCCAACAAGCACTTTACCTACTGAGTTGTTCTCCTTCCTTCCTTCCTTCCTTCCTTCCTTCCTTCCTTCCTTCCTTCCTTCCTTCCTTCCTTCCTTCCTTCCTTCCTTTCTTCCGCACGGTGGGAGAACAGGAGGAAAGCTGTGCTGCTCTAGACAGACAGCATGAGAAGAAAGGGGAGGATGTTGGCTTGACCCACTCAAGCTGTTTGCTTGATTCTAAGGGAGAGAATATGTTGAAATATGTTAGAAGTCAGCACGTGTTCCACTCGGATGTGTAATTCCACCAGCTCTTTATGGGTTCCCTGTGGAAAATGAATTCTAGAGGAACAAGAGTAGAGGCTGGGTGGTTAGCAAGATACTGTCATCCTTGTCCAGGTTAGAGATGATGGTCGTTATGCCAGGCGGGTAACAGTGGACGTGGAAAGAATCACAAGCCTTTAATCCCAGCTCTGGGGAGGCAGAGGTACGAGGATGGATCGCTGTGAGCTCGAGGCCAGCCTGGGACTACATAGTGAAGTCCAGGTCAGCCTGACCTAGCAAGACCCTACCTCATAAATAAAGAAAAAAGAGAGCAGGGTACAGAAGGCTTAAAAAGGAGAAAGAAGGGCATGGTGGGGCACACCTTTAATCCCAGCACTCGGGAGGCAGAGGTGCAAGGATCACCATGAGCTCGAGGCCAGCCTGAGACTACATAGTGAATTCCAGGTCAACCTAGGTGTCGTAGTCAGTCACACATCGCTGGGATGAATTTTCAAACCAGGCACAATTTGGGGGAGGAAAGTACTTATTGAAACTACAGATTGAGGGGAAGTTTCGTAACAGTAAAAGAGGCTGGCCCTCTTACACAGTTCCAAGCAGAGAGAAAAACCCATCACCTACACCACACACACAGAACAACAAACAGGCCCGAGGGCCAAGGAGAGAATTCTTTCCCCTTTATATAGCCTTAGGATGGTGTCTTACAACCCTTCACCAGACTCAATGGCTTCCTGAGTCTCTGGAATTTCCTTCCTGCATGACCCACACAGGAAAGGATGTTTACTTACAGCTTCTTTGAGCTTCTTTACATCTTGCCCCTTGCTGAGAGGCTGCCTTCCTGTGAACATCCTCAGAGACCCACTGAAGATTACTTGAAAGGTCAAGTTGACAACAAAATGTAACCATCACACTAAGCTAGAGTGACACCCTACTTCAAAAAAAATTTAAAAAAAAAGAAGGGAACTCAGTTCGTACTTGGGAAAGAAGGCAGAAGCCTTGGGGTGGCAGGGTAGGGGTGTGTTGGGACAATCATTTCTGTGAGGGTGCTGTAATAACAGTGCTGAAAAGCAGCCACTGTGCTTAGGGATTTAAGCTCATCTGTGACCGTGACCTGTGAGTCATTTAATTAGAATGGTGGAAATACACATCTGGTTGGAAGTGGGAAGGAGCAACTAGAAAGTGAAAAATTATAAATACTTGTAGTTAATTCTTGCATACTTAGCATTAAACAAAACCAAAGCAGCCTTGATCAATACATAGCTATTAATACAGGAGAAAGAAAGCCACACATGCGAAAAAGGCAAAATCAAGCCTGCTCAGAAGTTAGGTTCCTGCATGGAGCATAGTGGCCCATGCCTTAAGCCTAGCACTCAGGAGATAGAGGCAGGAGGGTCTGGAGTTCAAGGCCTTCTGTGGCTACACAGCAAGTTAAAGGCCAATCTGGTCTATGTGAGAGCATGCCAAGAAAAAAGAAGAAAGAGGAGGGAGGAAGAAAGGAGGGAAGGAGAGAAGAGAAGGAAATGAAGAAAAAAAGTTGGGTTCTCAACTTGGTACAAACCAGGATAACATATGTCTGTATGTGGTGTGTGTCCTACTGGAAACGTTATCAGTATAAGTTGCCATCTTGTTTCTGGGACAAAATACGTGACCCCCCCCAAAAAAATCAGTTTTAGAGGAGGAAGGTATATTTGAGTTTACAGTGGGGAAGGGAGAAAATACCTGAGCAGAAGCACTTGATGAGAGTAAAGGGTTCATTGTGGCTTACAGTTTCGAAGGCATGTTTCATCGTGGTGGGGAAAGCATGGCAGAGCAGGCAGCCAGGGCATCACATCTTGTCACAGCAGCGGAAGGAAGTTGTTGGAGGGAGCTACCTCCAAACAGCCAGTGGGCTGGACTGATAAGACTTAAGGTTCACCCTCAGCAACACATCTTCTCCAGCAGGGCTCCACCTCACAAAGGCTCCAAAATTTCTTAAATTGCCATCCACAGGGGATCAAGTATGGAGGAAATTTCACATTCAAACCACCACACATGGTGACAGGAGCGTGAGACAGCTAGTCACACTTAGCGCTCTCTCTCTCTCTCTCTCTCTCTCTCTCTCTCTCTCCCTTGTTCAATCCAGGACCTCAGCCTGTGGAATGGTGCTACCCTCATTAAATTGGTTCTTCTTGCTTCAATTAACCTAATCTGGATGATCTCACAGACAGAGGCGAACCTAATCTGCAGAATCTCTCACAGGTGATTCTAGATACTGTCAAGCTGACAGTCAATATAAACCATCACTGAACCTCATGTACAATGAATGAAATGGCAAAGTCTAAAAACAAAGCTGGTAAAGACCAATGTACATAGTTCAGTCATCACTTTCTTAAAAGTGATGCTTAAATTGGTGAAAATACAAATTATAATACGGAAATTAGAATTTAAGGCAATAAAAGTAGAAAGTATATATTTAAAATATGCTCTAACATTGTACATAGAAAAGTTTCAAAGCCTCTTGTACTTAGTTATAACCTACGAAGCAGAAAAACTGTAACTAAGGCAATAATTCAAGGAACAATAAAGTGAACAGGAGTAGATTTAAAAATAGAATTGACATATAAACCCAAGAAGTGGATCTTTGAAGAAACTAGTAAAATAGACACACTGAGATAACGCCAGACAAAAAGAGAAAATCTGAAAACTTACTATGAATGAAGAGACAGGTAACTCTGGACATAATGTGCAAATCATTTTGGACTCGGATAAAATGGCTCTTCTAGAAGAATTCTGTTGGGTAGAGCAGCTGAATAGACTAAAAATCTCCCAGAAACATCAAGGAAGCTTGGCAGCCAGAAAACTTTATGGGCAAAACTCTTTCAAACCTTTAAGGGACTAATACTGAACTGTTAGAATGTGGACCACAGAAAATTATGAGAAACATAATAGATGAGAAACATCTAGATTCAGTGTAAAAGTCACCTTAACTCTGACATAAAAATAGCTAAGAAGGGCTGGAGAGATGGCTCAGCAGTTAAGCACTTGAATCCCCAGAACCCACATAAAACCAGATACACAAAGTGGCACACGCATCTGGAGTCCATTTGCAGGCTGGAGGCTCTGACACATTCATTCTCTCTGTCTTCTCTCTCTCTGCTTACAAATAAATAATTTAAAAATAGCTAAGAATACTTATAAAGAAAAGGTGACATGGGAGCCGGGCGTGGTGGCACACGCCTTTAATCCCAGCACTTGGGAGGCAGAGGTAGGAGGATTGCAGTGAGTTCAAGGCCAACCTGAGACTATGTAGTGAATTCCAGGTCAGCCTGGACTAGAGCGAGACCCTACCTTGAAAAACCAAAAATATAAAAATAAAAATAAAAGATGACATGGGGAGTTTGCCCTCTCTGGAATTGCAGTGTATTTTGAAGACAAAAGAATATGTAAGAATTTAATGTCTAAGAATGGCATCACAAATCAATGGGGAAGGCACAAATTATTTAATACATTTTGTTTAGCCCAAAAGTTATTTAGGAAAAATTCAAATGACATACTACACGGCAAAAAAAAAAAAAAAAAAAAAAACCTCCATATGTTTTTTGTTGTTGTTTTGTATTGTTTCTTGAGACAGGGTGTCGTGTAGCTCTCTTGTCTGGCCTGAAATTTACTATGTATGCTTGGCTGGCCTCAAACTGACAGTGATCCTCCTGCCTCAGCCTCCTAGTGCTAGGATTACGGGCATGAACTATCACACCTGGTCCATATACATTTAAGATGTAAGTCAAATGATAATAAAACTTACATAGAGGCAAAGGTCCATAAGTTATGATTGAGAGAATTGACTCTAATGTGGAAAACTACAGTAGAAACTATGAATAGAAAGAATGAGTTTGCCTTTTTTAAGTAAACAAATGATAGCATTTTGTGAGTGGGGGTGGGATTTGAAGTAGGGTCTCAGTCTAGCCCAGGCTGGCCTGGAATTCACTCTGTAGTCTCAGGGTGGCTGTGAACTCACAGTGATCGATCCTCCTACTTCTGCCTCCCAAGGGCTGGGACTACAGACAGCTTCTCTCTTCAGATGGCGGTGAGCACTGGGGTGACTCAAACACTCATCGAAGAGCCTAGAAGTGACAGCACTAAAGGAGAATCTTCATTACACCCTCCAAGGTTCTGGGACCATTGGGGAAGAGGTGGTGGAAAGAAAGAATGTGAGAGTCCAAGGAAGAGGAGGAGTGCGTCACAATACTGCTTCCAGGCCTAAAGTGATGGCGGCATTCCTGACCTCACAGTAGCTGCATCATAGAAGGGAAATGATGTCAGAGAGAATAAGAACCAGCTGGAAAGAAGAAGGGATTCCGTGGAGGGAGGACTTGGGAGGAGGAAAAGGGAGGGTGGTGGGAGGGGATGATGATCATGGTTTATTGTCTAGATGTATGGAAATGGCCCATAAAGTTTTTTTAAAAGTTAAGAAAATAGGCGGCATCATTAATATTGAAGGGTTGACATGGCAGAAGGGCACATATTTGTCTATGGTTGTTTTGTGTTTGTGTTGTTAATATTTAGAGACACCGTGCCAATCAGACTGGGAATTAACAAACTTATTAGTGAATTTCCTGCCTGACAAAAGCAAAGGCAGGCAGGAAGAAAGGAAGGGAGGAAGGAAGGACAAAAGGGAGGAAGGAAGGAAGGGAAGAAGGAAGGAAGAAAGAAAGGAAGGGAGGAAGGAAGAAAGGGAGGAAGGAAAGAAGGAAGAAAGGAAGGGAAGAAGGAAGGAAGAAAGAAAGGGAGGAAGGAAAAGAGGAAGGAAGGAAGAAAGGAAGGGAGGAAGGAAGGGAGGAAGGAAAGAAGGAAGAAAGGAAGGAAGAAAAGAAGGAAGGCAGGCAGGAAGGAAGCAAGGAAGGTTGGTTTTTTTTTGTTTTGTTTTTTTGTTTTTTCGAGGTAGGGTCTCACTCTAGCCCAGGCTGACTTGGAATTCACTCTGTAGTCTCAGGGTGGCCTTGAACTCATGGCGATCCTCCTACCTCTGCCTCCCGAGTGCTGGGATTAAAGGCGTGCTCCACCACGCCCAGAAGGAAGGTTGCTTTTATTTGGCTCAGTTTGACTCTACCACACACTGGGATTTAGGCCACGGTTTCGAGCTCCATCTGCCCAGTGGTGGGGAGTGGACCTAGTGCTTCATACGTACTAGACAAATGCTCTGACCATTGAGATTTATCTTCAGCCTTGCACTCAAATTTCCTTAAAGTGGATGTAGATTGAATTTATGAACGGAGGGAAGAAAGGAAATGCCCAGAAATCGATGTAAATGCCATCTCAGGATAGCAGCTGCCAGCTCCTAGCTCTTATATGAAGTCGAACTAGCTGTGCAGTGTGGCCATAACCAAAGGCGCTTTCCTGGTTGTCATGTTTGGACTGCCTATTCCACCAAAAGCAGCTCTTGGGGATGGTGGGGGAAGGGTTGTCACTCCTGGCACTCAGGGAAGTCGGGGAGGCTCTGGCTGCTGTCCTAGCAGGGCCATGAAGTACAGGGTCTCTAGATCATGTCCTCTGCTGACCTTGGCATTGAAGCACTTGCTTCTGTGTTTCCTCAAGTACAAGAGTTGAGCTCAGCCTTCCTTTATCCCCTGCATTGAGCTCTTCCTAGGTCACCACAGCCGTGTACTGGCCCATCTTCCATTTCAGCTGGCTCTAGACAGGTTAAATCTCTCTCAGGCCCATTTCCTCACCTGTGGAGAGCCAGGTGCATACATGCGGGAGAGACATCCTTGTGAAAGCACACAGTAATCCTCCAGCATAGCATCCTGTCCAGCTTTTTTCTCTTTTCATCTCTCCCAGAGTCTATGTGGAGCTTCATTAAATAAGCATTACAGACCTTGGGGCTCAGGAGATGGGTTAGTAGATAAAGTACTCACAGCTCGAGCTGGAGTAGCTGAGTTTAATCCCCAGACCTGGAGTAAAAAGGCAGGAGCCATGAAGGCCTTCTGTAACCCCAGCCTGCCAGGATGGGAGGCAGAGTCAGGAGAATGCCCCAGAAGCTCCTGGGAACACAGCAAAAGAACAGCAGAACGAACAAGACTCCAGAGTGAGAAACCCTGCCTCAAAGCAAGGCAAGGCCTGACCAGAAAATTCTCCTCTGATATCTACCTGTGAGCAATGGCTCGTGAATACTCACATTCACACATGAACACATACAAATAATCAACATTCAAGCCGGGCGTGGTGGTGCACACCTTTAATCCCAGCACTCAGGAGGAGGAGTTCAAGGCCACCCTGTGAATTACAAGTCAGCCTGGGCTAGAGTGAGGCCCTACCTCCAAAAACAAACAAAACAAACAAACAAACAAAAAAAAAACAACAAAAAAAGAATTACAATCCTTTTTCTCCTTCCTTCCTGAGTCCAGTTGTAACAGGAGTCTCGGGGTCCTCACCAACATACACCAACACAAGAGCAGAGGGTAAGGTTTGAGAGAAGTGCAGAGAGCCCCTGCCATGAGGAGGGTTAGGATCTGAAGGGTCATACATCAGGAGAGATGGATAGCCAAGAAGAGTCCTTGCCCACTTGGTAAGCATTTATTTCGAATCTATTCTGGCGGGCTTCACTCCCAGACTTAGTTGAGTCTGAGAGAGAGCCGATTGGTCTGGCTCAGGAGCTGGCTCAGGAAGAGGCTAGACATGGCACCACGTTTTAGGGCTGAACTTAACCAACCACAATGCCAGGATTCTAGGAAAGGGTAACTCTTTCCCAGGGAGGGGCTCGGGTTGATTATGGAAAAACAGATCTAGGGAACTCCTTCAGTCAAGAGATAAGAAGGAGAGGAGAGAGCCTTCTCTGATCTCCAGCAAAGCGCAGATGTCAAGGGCAGACCCAAGGTCATTCCTGCCCAGTCACCCTAAATGGACTCAGGGTGTTCTCACTTCGCTTTGTTTATGGAAATGAGCTGGAGGAGAGAGCTTGGTGTTGGCAATATCATGCTTCCTGGTCAGTTCTTGTATAGCCAGCAAGCTGAGAAATAACCCTTACATCTTTAAATGGTTGAGGGAAAAACATAAGAGCACATGGGTCAGGCATGGTGGCACACGCCTTTAATCCCTGCACTTTGGAGGCAGAGGTAGTAGGACTGCTCTGAGTTCAAGGCCAGCCTGGGACTACAGAGTGAGATCCAGGTCAGCCTGGGTTAGAGAGAAACCCTACCTTGAAAAACATAAAATAAAAAGCACATGAAGAATGCATATACTTGAAATATACATGTTCATAATAAAACTGTATCGACGTGGCCTCACCAAAAGGGCAGGTGCATCGCTGTGCCAGAAACTACTGGGTCTGCAATGCCTTTACAGGAACCGTTTATAACCTCAGCCCTACATCCCTTAGGTAATTAATTTGTTTATTTATTGTGATATGGAGATTGGTAAGTGCTCTTCCACTGAGCTCCAGCCCCCACCCTCTTTCCTCTGTCCGGTTGTTTCTGACAGCGAGCATCTTCCTGGACCAAGCAGCCCAGCCACAGCAAAATCCAGTTTGCTCATTCTCAAGAAGAAGAAAACCACTCCACCCTAGTGACTTCTCTAAACTGCCCCCCTTACCCAGTCCTCAGGCCCAGGGTCTTCTCTTTGCATTGCCACTGTCATCCAACAAGCCAATACTGCAGCAGACCCATGTTCCTAACGCAGCAGGATTGCAGCCCCACCTGCCTGTGTCTTTGGTTCAGGAGCCTTGTCTCTGTCGGACTCTTTTCCCTAAATGTGTCCACGGATCTCTTGCCTCTGCTTAGGCTGGGTATATGCTCTGGTCTTTTGCATAAATACCCATCTGACAAACCAGAAGAGTTCTAAAATAGACAGGGCATTATCACTTAGAGTTCTAGAGGGGATGTGCCAAATTGTTTACAATTTCTTCAGCTCTTTTCATTTCCTAGGACGCGTTTAGTAATTTCATTATGTCATGTTTCTGCTGTCCAAGATTCCAGCTCCCCTCCCCATGTCGAAGGAAGCCAAGAGCAAATGCACTCTATGGGACTTCTTTCTCCACCTTTCTGAATTGAGACCAGCATCGGTGTGCATCATGTGCTTTTAAGTGCCTCTGATAATAGCTAAAAAGGTTTTGTTCTATGGAGATAATGTAGGCATTTGTTTAAAGCCTCCAGCCACTTTCTGTGTTTCTGAGTTTGTCTCAGGTAATCAGGTTTTGGCATCCTAAAAATAATTATTGCATTGCTGGGCATGAGGTCGCT